>JAHDVE020007953.1:0-30020 GCA_022606495.2 Halesus radiatus | reverse complement strand
GTATAGAAACCACTCATATACAACACACCTTCGGGATTTAGTACAGAGGCATATTTATTGATGTCGTTTAGCAATATATTACGATTGATGTTAGCGAAAATAACATCGAAACACGCTTCGCCCAACAGTTCTGCTCCTCCTATCTTTATGGTTACATTCTCCACATTGTTCAACTTCAGATTTTCGATAGCATTGTCGTATGCCCATTCGTCAATATCGATGGCTAAAAGGTCTTTTGCCCCTTTCATCGATGCCAGAATGGCAAGGATAGCTGTTCCGCATCCCATATCCAGAACCGTTTTTGCGTCGAAGTTCTCTTTCAGTATTTCACGAATCATCAACTCGGTTGTTTGATGATGCCCGGTACCAAACGCCATTTTGGGATCGATGTATATATTGTACTCGTAGGTGGGCGGTATGTGATGAAACGTACTCTGAATGATACACCTATCGTCGATAATCAAGGGCTTGAAATAGTTTTTCTCCCATTCCTCGTTCCAATCTTGCCCTTCGATGCACTTGCTTGTATACTCTATTTTGGAATCGACAGCGAGATTGCTTAAAACCTCATTCAATCGCTTTTCATCAAATACCTGTTCTTGGATATAGGCAGTAACTCCATCTTCTTCTTCAACAAAGCTTTCGAAACCTATTTCGGCAACATCAACGGTAAGTATGCTAGTAACTATCTCGTTGCAAGGAACACAAACAAATTTTACTTCTATATAATCCATGGAATCTATTTTTTTGCTGCAAAAATACGCTTTATATTTGTTTAATGCACTGCAATGTTCGGTAAAATTTAAACAGTAGCTCAGAGATGCTAGTTAATCTTTTTTCGTGCGTTTGCTCTCGTTTCATTCCAAAAAAAGCTATCTTTGAACTGTTTTTACATCTATTGTTATTTAAACAGAATATTGCGCATGCTCCCAGAAGATATTATAGACAACCCTGACGATTTGGATAACGAAAATCCGAGACTGGAAGACGAGTTAGACGAAGCGGTCGATTCGGGCACTCGTTCCCAATACAAAGTGCCTGTGAAAGATGCCGAAACTCAGCTTCACTTGTCGGGTATGTACCAAAGCTGGTTTCTCGATTATGCTTCGTACGTTATACTCGAACGTGCCGTACCACACATTGCCGACGGATTGAAACCCGTGCAACGCCGCATACTCCATTCCATGAAGCGCATGGACGATGGGCGGTACAACAAAGTGGCCAATGTGATTGGGCATACCATGCAGTTTCACCCCCACGGCGATGCCTCTATTGGCGATGCACTGGTGCAGCTAGGGCAAAAAGATTTACTAATAGACTGCCAAGGAAACTGGGGAAATGTGCTCACCGGCGATGGTGCAGCAGCACCCCGGTACATCGAAGCACGTTTATCCAAGTTTGCCCTCGAAGTATTGTTCAACCCCAAAACAACTCAGTGGAGACCATCGTACGACGGTAGAAACAAGGAACCTATAACCCTTCCCGTAAAATTCCCCTTACTCTTGGCACAAGGCGTTGAGGGTATTGCTGTGGGGTTGGCATCGAAAATATTACCGCATAACTATAATGAACTTTGCGATGCAGCCGTAGCGCACCTCAAAGGTGAAGAGTTTGTATTCTACCCCGATTTTCAGACCGGGGGGTATGTAGACGTAAGCAAATACAACGATGGCGAACGAGGTGGTTCGGTAAAAGTACGTGCCAAAATCTCGAAAATAGATAACAAAACACTTGTCATCACCGATACTCCTTATGGGCGTACCACCACATCGTTGGTGGAATCTATTTTGCGAGCCAATGATAAAGGCAAGATTAAAATACGCAAAGTAGACGACATAACAGCACAGAATGTTGAGATACAAATACATCTAGCGGCTGGCGTATCGTCCGACAAAACCATAGATGCCTTATATGCTTTCACCGATTGCGAAATAAGTATTTCGCCCAACTGCTGCATCATCGAGGACAACAAGCCGCACTTTATCAATGTGAGCCAAATACTGCGCTACACGACCGACAATACATTGGTGCTTCTCAGGAGCGAACTGGAGATACAAAAAGCAGAATTGGAGGAAAGTCTCCATTTCTCGTCCCTCGAAAAAATATTCATCGAAGAGCGTATCTACAAAGACAAGGAGTTCGAGAATGCTAAAAATATGGATGCTGCCGTGGAGCACATTACCAAACGCTTGTTTGCATTCGCTAAACTCTTTGTGAGGGAGATAACACGGGAAGACATCCTCCGATTGATGGAAATCAAGATGGGTCGTATCCTTAAATTCAATTCCGACAAGGCCGATGAATTGATAGCCCGCTACAAAGAAGAGATAGAAGAAATAAAGCACAACATAATCAACATTGTAGACTACACTATTTCGTGGTTTGTGATGCTCAAAGAAAAATACGGTAAAAACTTCCCCCGCAAAACCGAGATCCGCAGTTTCGACACCATCGACAGCACCAAAGTGGTGGAAGCCAACGAAAAGCTATACATCAACAGGGAAGAAGGATTTATCGGTACTTCGCTTCGCAAAGACGAATTTGTGAGCAACTGTTCCGACATAGACGATGTTATCATTTTCTACAAAGACGGTAAGTACAAGATTGTGAAAGTAAGCGACAAAATGTTTGTTGGCAAAAATGTATTGTACCTCAATGTATTCCGCCGCAACGACAAACGCACCATCTACAATATCATCTATCGTAGCGGTAAGGCTGCTGGAGCGCATTACATCAAACGATTTGCCGTAACGGGTATCACCCGCGACAAGGAATACGATGTAACCCAAGGCGAAGATGGTTCACGCATCGCTTATTTTAGCGCCAACCCCAACGGCGAGGCCGAAACTGTGCGTGTAATACTCAAACCCAAGCCCCGTCAGAAAATTTTGGTATTCGAGAAAGACTTTAGCGACATCGTTATCAAAGGGCGGCAGTCGATGGGTAATATCCTCACCAAAGCCGAAGTGCACAAAATATCGTTGAAACAAAAAGGAGGATCGACCCTCGGCGGACGTAAAGTGTGGTTCGACGAAGATGTACTCCGCCTCAATTATGACGAACGAGGCAAATATCTTGGCGAGTTCCAGAGTGATGACCAAATATTGATTGTGCATGCCAATGGCGAATTTTACACAAGCAATTTCGATTTGAGTAACCATTACGATGCAGGAATTATCCGTATCGAAAAATTCAATCCGCACAAAAACTGGACGGTTGTCCTCTTCGATGCCGATCAGGGTTTTATGTATCTCAAACGGTTTGTGTTCGAACCATCGGCTCGCAAGCAAAATTTCTTGGGCGACAATCCGCAATCGAAACTGCAATTGCTATCCGATGTGGCTTTTCCTCGCATAGCGGTTACCTTTGGTGGACGTGACAATTATCGTGAAGCGATGGACATCGATGCCGATGAGTTTATAGCCGTTAAAGGATTCAAAGCCAAAGGAAAACGTATTTCTACTTTCGAAATTGGTGAAATAAAGGAACTGGAACCAATACGCTTCCCCGAAGTGGAGAGCGAAGACGAGAAGAAATTTGAAGTGAAAATAGACGATGATGAGGATGTAGACGATCGTCCCATATCCGATATTTTGGATGAGATAACAGGACAAAAATCACTATTCAAAGGGGATGAAGAAGAATAAATTGAGGAATATATTCTTTCTCTTGGGTTTATTTATTATAAACACACTTGCAGCCCAAGAACGCGATTCATTGGCATTGATCACCAATAATGCCATAACAGTAGGGGTGGGGCATGCCAACATGTACGACACCTACCTTTCGCCCCTGCAATACAAAGGATTGGCAGCGAATGTAATGTACGAGCAAATGCGGCGTACCACTTGGTTCAACTATCGGTTCTATAAGCAGCAGAGCTTCCAATTGGATTTAGCCAAAGGCAATAACCCAGCCAAAAATGCTACCGAATATTGGGCATTGGCAACCTACCGCCTCGGTGGACATTACCAACTCTATCAAGCCGATGGTTTGCGTATAGCTCTCGGTGGATTGTGGGATGTAAATGCAGGGGTGCTCTACAACGAACGCAACGGCAACAACCCTGCTACTGCCCGAGGGTATACCAACGTCAATTTATCGGCTATCGCTTCCTACAAGCACAAGTGGCTAGCTGTTCGCTGGCAGGTGGATACACCGTTGGCTGGCATGCTGTTTGCACCACGCTATGGACAATCGTATTACGAACTGTCGCTAGGCAACACGGTCGATGTTGTCAACTTTGCATCGTTGCACAATCAGCGGGCATTGCGTAATTACTTGACCATTGATGTGCCTGTCAATAAATACATTATCAGAGTGGGCTATCTGGGTTCGTATTACCAAACCAAGGTACACGACATACACACACATCATTACAGTCATAGCTTTGTTATTGGCTTCCCCATCGAAGGTGTAAAACGCCCTCGACCAAAGCCTGAGAATAATTATTGGAAATAAGGATTGATGGCATGTTGGAACCGTTATTCGGGTTCTATCCGATTATAAGACACGGGCAACAGTCTGTAATCTAATTTTTTTTTATACTTTTGTGCTCTATAATATAAACGAAATAAATAAAAGAAATCGTGGCTGATACGAAGTATATTTTTGTTACAGGAGGAGTTATTTCTTCCTTAGGTAAAGGTATTATAGCATCCTCGCTGGGTAAGTTACTACAAGCTAGGGGCTACAAAGTTACAATACAAAAACTTGATCCCTATATCAATATAGATCCAGGTACGCTCAATCCTTACGAACATGGCGAATGCTATGTAACGGTGGATGGGCACGAAGCCGATCTCGATTTGGGGCATTACGAACGTTTTTTGAATGCTCCTACGCACAAAGACAACAATATTACCACCGGGCGTATTTATCAAAATGTAATCAACAAAGAGCGCAAAGGCGACTATTTGGGTAAGACTGTGCAAATAGTACCACACATAACCGACGAAATAAAACGCAATATAAAACTGTTGGGTACGAAATACAAATACGATTTTGTGATCACAGAAATAGGCGGTACAGTGGGCGACATCGAGTCGCTTCCATTTATAGAAAGTGTACGCCAACTACGTTGGGAATTGGGTAAGAACTGTCTTTGTGTGCACCTCACTTACGTACCTTACATAGAGGCTGCCAAAGAAGTGAAAACCAAACCGACGCAACACTCGGTAAAAGAGCTTCAATCGGCAGGTGTTCAGCCCGATATGTTAGTGCTACGTACCGAGCATCAACTCAATAAAGATATTCTTCGCAAAGTGGCTCTCTTCTGCAACGTGGAAGTGGATGCTGTGGTGCAGTCGGTAGATGTATCTACCATATACGAGGTGCCATTGAAAATGCAGGATCAAGGAATGGACGAGATTATTCTCCGCAAATTCAATATGCCAATAGCCGAAAAACCGGTGATGCAGCCTTGGCGCGATTTCTTAGACAAGAAACAAAATGCTACCGAAACCGTACGCATTGGCTTGGTAGGCAAATATGTAGAATTGCCCGATGCCTATAAATCGATCAACGAATCGTTGCTGCAAGCAGCCATTTATCATGACCGCAAGCTCGATTTGCAATTCATCCACTCCGACAAATTAACGCCCGACAATGTAGCAAAAATGCTTGAGGGCATGGATGGTATTGTTATTGCACCCGGATTCGGACAACGAGGGGTGGAAGGCAAACTTGTTGCACTCAAGTACACACGCGAAAACGATGTGCCTACATTTGGTATATGCCTGGGCATGCAATGTATGGTCGTAGAGTTTGCCCGCAACGTGTTAGGGTTAGACGATGCCAATTCGACAGAAATAAATCCGCATGCACCATTCAAGGTAATAGACTTGATGGAAGGACAAAAAAACATTACCGAAATGGGCGGATCCATGCGTTTGGGTGCCTATAAATGTGCCATAGAGGAAGGATCGCTTGTATACAAGGCCTATCAAAAAACGATGATAGAAGAACGCCACCGCCACCGTTTTGAATTTAATAGCGATTTTCGTGCCGAATTTGAAAATGCCGGTATGAAGTGTACTGGAGTCAATCCCGATACCGATTTGGTGGAAGTAGTAGAAATACCAGGCAAAAAATGGTATTTGGGTGTACAGTTTCATCCAGAATACAACAGTACGGTGATAGCTCCCAACCCTCTATTTATGAACTTTATAGAAGCTGTGGTAGCAAACAAAAAATAAGATTTAAAAAATCAAATTTCAAAAATAACAAAACCCGAAATTTAAATGGATAAAAATACGATTATTGGATTTTCGCTCATTGCTCTCGTATTGGTAGGATTCACACTGTGGAACAAGCCAACGGATCAACAAACGAAAGCCAAAGAGCCCGAGAAAACGGAAATAACACCAAATGCCGAACCCGAAAAAGTGGTGCAAGCCGAAAAAGCAATTGATGCCAATGATTTTTTTACGGCCCCAGCTCAGGCTAAAGATAGCCTAGCTGTAGTTGCGGCATTGCCATCCGATTCGGTAGCAAGTAAGATGATGCCTGTGCAAACTGTAACGCTGGAGAATGCACGGATAAAGGTAGATATTTCGACACAAGGAGGGCAAGTAGTAAAAGCGCAGATAAAAGGATACTCGAAATTTAATAAGGACACAAAACTAAACACCGATTCGCTATATCTGTTCGACAATGATGCCAAGTTCAATCTATTGCTCAAAAACAGACAGGGTAAGGCGCTCAATACGAGCGATCTTGTGTTTACGCCTATCAGTTCGCAAGATAAAAAAACAGTAGTGATGCGCTACTCGTATTCCGAGAATCGCTATATCGATTTCATTTACAAACTGTCGGACGACGATTTTATGCTCAAATACGATATTAGTCTTGTGGGCATGCAAGAATTGCTCAACAGGGAGACTGTCGATATGTTTGAAATGAATTGGTCGCAAAACCTGCATCGCCAAGAAAAAAGTTTGGCTAACGAGCAACGCTATTCGCGCATCTACTACAAATATATAGGTAACAATGTTGCCGAAATGAGCGATTCGAAAAACGAAGAGGTAGAAGCCAAAGAGCCTACCAAATGGGTGGCATTTAAGGATCATTATTTTGCATCTATCATCATAGCCGACGATAAATTCGAACCAGCAGTACTCAGCAGCAAGATGCTAGAATCGGAAGATTTGCTAAAAGCGTGTAATGTCCGCTTGTTTGCTCCAGTGAAAGCCGATATAGCGAAAAATTCGCTAAGTGCAGGATTTACTTATTTCTTCGGTCCGATGGAATACTCGCACCTAAAAGCCTATGACCAAAACATAAGCGATGCGAGCAAACAACTCGACCTCGATCAGCTGGTGCCACTGGGTTGGTCGCTCTTCCGTTGGTTCAACCAATACTTCATCATACCATTGTTCAATTTATTGAATAACATGGGATTGTCGATGGGCATTGTTATCCTATTGCTGACCATTATAGTGAAAATAATTATATCGCCATTGACCTACAAGTCGTTTATGTCGTCGGCCAAGATGCGTGTATTGCGTCCGCAGGTAGATGAGCTGAACGCCAAATACCCTAAACCCGAACAGGCTACCGAAAAACAACAAGCGGTGATGGGTCTTTATAGTCGTGCAGGTGCAAACCCCATGAGTGGGTGCTTGCCTATGTTGCTACAAATGCCTATTCTCATTGCTTTATTCCAATTCTTCCCAACGGCTATCGAACTACGCCAACAAAGTTTCCTTTGGGCGCACGATTTATCGACCTACGATGCCATCATCGAATGGACTACACCGATACCATTAATTGGATCGCACATCAGCTTGTTCTGTATATTGATGACTATCACCAATATTATTTACACGAAATTCAATATGGATGCCACCAATACCGGACAACAACAAATGCCGGGTATGAAATGGATGATGTACTTGATGCCGGTAATATTCTTGTTTGTGCTCAACGATTATCCGTCGGGGCTTACTTACTATTACTTTGTATCTACATTGATTACCATATTGTTGACGCTCGGTTTCCGATTCTTTATCAACGAAGAAAAATTGCTAGCAAAACTCGAAGCCAACAAAGCCAAACCGAAGAAGAAATCGGGATTCATGGCACGTTTGGAAGAGGCACAACGCATGCAACAAAAGCAAGCACAAGGTACTGCTAAGAAAAAGAAGAAATAGAGTAGGGGGGCAATCAATTTTATGAACCCTGCATCTCGGTTTCGTATCTGATTAAAATAGAGAAAGACAGCCAACATTGAAGTTGACTGTCTTTCTTTTTTATAGTACCAGTAGATCTTTCTTATTTCAATACACTGATTGTATAACTGTACTTATATTCCTTGTCTCTGAAACGATATTCATCGAGTGGTTTTGCACCCCATGAGTTTAGTCCAGCAACACCACGTTGGAATAAGTCGACACAGAGAACAACTTCGTTGCGAGGCGATATGTCGGACGCATGCTGTTGCTTCTTCGTCATTCCTGGATCGAGGTCTTCGGGGCGATTGTTGGTTGCACTCACCGATAGCGGCTGTGTACCCTTCACCATGATGCCTTTGCCCGATTTATCTTTTAAGGTCAACCAGCGCACATCGGTTTTGTTGCCACCTTCTTGCGGACGGATATAAGGGTAATACTGATCTTCTACTTTACCATTCCACACACCCATGAATGTATCTGCATTGCGATCCACATAGTTTTCCCACGGACCACGTCCGTACCATGCAAACTCGTTGCTGTTTTTCGATACAGCCATCAGCATACCAAAGCGCATCATTTCGGGCAATTCGTCCGACAAAGCTTTGTAATGTGCGCCTACGGTAAGGCTACCGTCTTTGTTTACTGTGTAAGCCAGATTGACCAAGGCATCTATACCTCTTAGTTTAGCCTGATAATTGAACGTGATTGCTCCATTCTTATCCTCGGTGCCTTTGTATGTGTAAATAACGTTGTGTCCCGCAGCGTCCCATGCTCTGAGGTTGTACTGCTCCCACGAGCCAAAATCGTTGTCGACAGGCGCACGCCAGAAGTTTAAGCGAGGCAACTCTGCCAATACGTTTCTGCCATTGTCTTGAAACGACAGTAGGCCGCGTCCGTCTTTGGTCGAAAATTCGTAAGCGAGGTTTCCCGATTTCACGATTACCTTATCGTTTTGTTTATCGATGGTCAACGAACCCATTTTTTCGCTTGCAGCAAAGTAATTGTTGGTATCGAAAGCAAATTCTTCCTTCGCCACTTCGAACCCGGCAGGTGTAAATGGTGTTTTTTCCTTGCTATATGCAAACACTTGCAAGTAATATTCTACTCCCGCTTGGGCGGTAATGGCTGGTATGTTTAGCTTCACATCTTTTTGCGTATCGGCAGGTACTAGGGCATCAAAGTTGCCTTCGGCAGCAGCTTCGCCATTTTTCAGAAGTACCCATTTGTACGTGTAATTGAGATTGGTGAGGTCTGTGAATTTGAAATCGTTGATAACGGTAATCAATCCTTTATTCAAATCTTTTGCTTTGAACAGAATGTTTTGATATACCTTTTTCACTATATAGGTGTGAGGCATATAATTCTGATCGGGACTGATGATGCCATCAATACAGAAATTGCCATCATTCATTTTGTTGTATCCTTTCAGGTCGCCACCATACGCCCAATAAGGTCGCCCCTCTTCGTCTTGGGTTTTGTATCCGTGGTTGTACCATTCCCAAATAAAACCCCCTTGCATGTTTTTGCTGCTACGCATCACATCCCAATATTCTTGAAAATTACCCATACTGTTGCCCATGGCATGAGCATATTCGCACATAATGTAAGGACGACCCAAATCGCGGGCTGCGTCATTCTTCATCGATTCGTACGATGGATACATTGGGCAAATAATATCCGTATTGGGATCTTTTTGGTAGGCTTGTTCGTATTGCACAGGGCGGCTATTGTCGCGCTCTTTTGCCCATTTGTACATATCGAAGAATGCTTTGCCATTGCTAGCTTCGTTGCCCAACGACCAAAATATAACCGATGGATGATTCTTGTCTCTCTCCACAGCACGGATTATTCTGTCCATGTGTGCATCTTTCCATTCGGGAAAATTAGATACATTGTTGGAGCCATATCCCAAGCCATGCGATTCCAAATTAGCCTCATCCACCAAGTACATACCATACTCGTCGCACAATTCGTACCAAAGCGGGGCTTGTGGGTAGTGCGATGTGCGCACGGCATTGATGTTGAGTTCTTTCATCAATTGCAGGTTACGCATCATCACCTCACGGGTTACTACTTGCCCTGTTTCGGTATTGAATTCGTGGAGGTTAACCCCTTTGAAATATACTTTTTTTCCATTCACAAATACTTGTCCGTCTGTTATTTCTATTTTACGGAATCCTATTTTGTTAGATGTAGACTCTATTACTTTGCCTTTGTTGTCTTTCAACGTTATGAGCAATGTATACAGATTAGGCGTTTCGGCAGTCCACTTTAGGGGTGATGGCACAGTACCTTTTATGGTGGTTTCTGATTTATTGCTGGCAGCAATAGTCACTTTCTGCGTGTTGTTGAATACTTTTTTGCCACTCTTGTCTAGTATAGCCACTTCTACGGTTTGCGCTTGTGCCTGGTTTGTATAATTTTTCAGCACGAGGTCTACACTGAACAAACCATTCTTGTACGATTTATCTAAGTCGGGATGCGCAAAAAAGTCGAGAATGCGGGTCTGATTGGTCGAATACAGATATACACTGCGGTTGATACCGCCCAAACGCCACATGTCTTGATCTTCGAGGTACGACCCATCGCTGTACTTATGCACTTCGCAAGCCAGCGTATTTTTGCCTTTGCGGATGTATGGAGTGATGTCGAATTCGGCAGGGCTTTTCGAGTTTTGGGTATATCCCACTTTTTGTCCGTTTACCCATACATACATCGAGTTTGTACCTCCTTCGAAATGAATAAATACCCTGCGTCCATCCCAATTTTCGGGAATGGTAAACTCTCGGCGATATGCTCCTGTGGGAGAATCTTCGCGATCGATATGCGGCGGTTTGGCTCTGAAACCAAAGCCTGTATTGACATACATCGGTATGCCATATCCATTAAATTCCCAATTGGCAGGTACTTTCATATTCGCCCATTTCGACGCATCGTAATTCTCTTTGTAGAAATCGGCAGGTACTTCACTTACTTTAGCTACCCAATGGAATTTCCACACACCATCCAGCGACTGGTAGTAAGGCGAAGCTTGATACTCGTTGCGGAGTGCCGAAGCCTCGTCTGCAAAGGGGAGGGAGGTAACTCGTGTATTTTCTTTATTGACGGCAAATACCTCGGGGTTCTCCCAATCGGGTACGCTATTCTGAGCAAATAGGTTGCCACAGAATATTAAGACGAAAAGTAGATAAATGGTTTTTCTCATGGTTCAATAATTAGTTAGTATATGAATTTAGATTGAGCAAGTGTTTCCCTCTTGGGATATGATTAACAAAAATACGTTCTTGGTTTAACATCGAGGTAGAGAAATCGTTCACATTAAGTACAACAAATCATTCAAATAGCACTTTCGTACCCTAAAGGTCTATTTTTTTAGCTTAACTATAGATATTTTAATGAAAATTATTTCTAATATTGCATTAACTCATAATCAAAAATACCATTGAGATGCTTACTATAAATAGGAATCATTATTTTTTTGTTTTACTACTTTTTTTGTTTGGAGCAAATTCAGTGTTAGCTTCCAACCCCATTTCCATAAATCCCATCCCTGTTCTTGCCGAATTTCCATCCAATTCGGTGCAACGCATATTTCAAGACAAAAGCGGTTTTATGTGGTTTGGCACGTTAGACGGCTTGTGCCGATACGATGGCTACCGATTGCTTACATTTAGGTCGAATATGAATAATCGCAACCTACTCACCAATAACGAAATAACTAGCATTGCGGAAGACAAAAATAACAACTTGTGGATAGGCACCCGAGAGGGACTAAACATCTTGGATAGAGAGACTTTCAAAATAAAACACTTGGACGACCCGCATCTAAGAAAGCAGCAAGTGAAAACAATACTGACAGCTACTGATGGTAGTATATGGATTGGTATCGGCAATGATGTTTTCAGATATAATTCAGATTTTAAGATGATAAAATCGTATGTTGATGACAATGAAAAAGGAATGCTACCCAACAGAGGCGTAAATTCGATTACCGAAGACTCGGATGGAAATATTTGGGTGCTCTTGTGGCGAGGAGGCTTACATAAATACGATAAAGCAAGCGACTCTTTTATTCACTATCCAGCAGTTGGTTCGATCAATAATCCGTTCAAAATTTTTCAAGACAATCGCAAACAATATTGGATATGCACTTGGGGCGATGGCATTTTCAGATTCGACCCTAACAAAACCAAAGGGGATATGTACGCCAGTTTCGAGATATACAACAAAGAACGCCAACAACCCGAAGATACTTTTTTCAGTATCGTACAAGACAATTCGTTGGGCTATATATGGGTAATGTCGTTTTCGGGATTGTATGCGATTGACTTTGCGAATGATGGATCGATAAAACAAGCCGACATATCGTATCTATTCAAAGACACCAATAATATATTCAGCGAAATAATTAAAGACAGGACTGGTAATCTGTGGATTGGGGCATTCAGCGAGGGGGCATTGACTATCAATTTCAACAAGCCCAAAGTGCAGAATTATCCCCTTAAAGCAATCTCAAACAATGTGAGAATTGTACCCAACATTACATGTATCTACGAAGACCGAAATGGAGTGATGTGGCTGAACCAAAACCGTTTGGGTTTCAATCTTTATTTTCCTCAGCAAGGGGAGGTAAAACTCGCTGCCGATTTTCCGGCATTGCGCAATATTCCGGCACTGAAGAATACAGCCGCCATCAAAGGGTTTAGTTTTACAGACAATGTGTGGCTTGGTGTTGAAAACGAGTCGATGATTTATGTACTCAACAGACAAGAGAAGTCTATTTCGGTAGTCGATCGAATAGATCTTACTTCACATCATCCCGAAGCGGGATATCCCCTGTTGTTTTTCGAAGACCGTAGAAAGAATATATGGATTGCAACCACAAATGGTCTATTTATAAAATCGTACGAAAGGGCCGAAATAAAACTCATAAGTAGCTCCTTATCAAGCGTTACTGCCATCGACGAAGATAAAGATGGATCAATATGGATCAGCAGTAAAGATAGTGGCATCTACGAAATAAAATCGGACGGCGGCAATAATTACACAAAATGGAATATTAAAAACCACATCGTAAAAACAGATAATCTGATTAGTAACAACATAGAGACACTGTCGGTGGACAATGATAATAAAATATGGATTGGTACAAAAGAAGGCAATATTATAGTATACAATAAATCGCAAAAGATATTTGAGGATTATACTGCTTCGTGCGGAATGTTTGGTGAAGCTATTCTCGATATTGTAACCGACAGCTTCAACCGGATATGGATATCGACCAATAAGCGAATAATAGAATACAATCCTACCAATGGGGCATCGAGAGACTATACGGTATCGGACGGATTGTTTGTAAATTCGTTTCTGAAAGGATCGTATTTCAAAAACCATTCTAACAAAATATACTTTGGCGGCAATCGGGGCATCTGCTCCTTCACATCATCCGAAAATCTATCGGGTACACCCAAACCGTCGAAAGTGCTGATTACTGATATTAAAATTCAAAATCAATCGGTGCTGCAAGGGTTCACCGATTTGCGCTTCAATACCATATCGCAAACACTAACTATCTATCCCGACGACCGAAATATAGAGATCGATTTCTCGTCTCTCAATTATACTTTTCCAGGTAAAATACAATATGCTTACAAGCTGGAAGGTGTAGACAACGACTGGGTGTATACTGCCAACAACCGCCAATTTGCAACTTACAATCAACTAAAGAAAGGTTCTTATACCTTCTATGTGAAAGCCACCGACGAAAATAGATTGTGGAGCAGCGAAGTAAGCAAACTAAAAATAGTGAAGCTACCTGCCTTTTACGAAACATGGTGGGCATATCTTATTTACAGTATAGTGATTCTATCTAGTCTATATTTGGCGTTGCGTATCGTGAAAAATAGGTTGAAGCTACGCCACGAATTGAAAATGGCACAAATGGAGAAAGAAAAATCGGAAGAACTGACCCAAATCAAGTTACGCTATTTTACCAATATATCGCACGATTTTCTCACTCCGCTCACCATTATATCCTGTTTGGTGGACGATATAGAAACTTCTTCAAGCAAGAAATTGCCTCAATACGGTATTATGAGGTCGAATATAAGTCGATTGAAACGCTTGCTGCAACAAGTGCTCGATTTCCGAAAAGTAGAAAGCGGCAACATGAAACTCAAAATAATCAACGACGAAGTTGTAAGCTTCGTCCGCAATGTGTGTTACACCCATTTTTCGCCATTGATTCAGAAAAAGAAGATTGAATTTGTGTTTGATGCCGACCCCAGCCAGCTACAAGCTTATTTCGATGCCGACAAAATAGATAAAATAATATTTAATCTGCTGTCGAATGCCTTCAAATATTCGCCACTTGGTGGCAATATAACGATACAACTGCGGTCTTACGAAAAAGGTAGCCATACATACCTCACCATCAGAATAAGCGATACAGGTGTAGGCATCGCACCCGAAGATCTGAGCCGGATATTCACCCGATTCTATTACAACCGCAGAACAGATGCCAGCGAAACCAATGGCATAGGGCTTTCTCTCACAAAAGATTTAGTGGAGTTGCATCATGGAACTATTGCTGCCGAAAGCAAGCTGAATGAGGGAGCAACTTTTATCATTACCATACCAATAGATAAGGAGAGTTACGTGGATTCCGAAATAGTAAAATCGCCTCAAATGCTTATCAATGACGATAGTGTTGCCACGCTGTCTATCGATGAAGAGGAGTGGGCAGAATCGAACGCCGCAAAAGATAAAGGTGGTGTAAATATCTTGCTTGTGGAAGACAATGAGGACTTGTTGCGCACCATGCGCCGGATTCTGTCGGGTAGGTACAATGTACTCACCTCATGTAATGGAGTAGAGGCAATGGATATTTTAAAGACAGCCGATGTAGACATCATCATCAGCGATGTAATGATGCCCCACATGGATGGCTTGGAGCTGTGCCGAAAACTGAAAAGTAATATAGAAACCAGCCATATTGCAATAATATTGCTCACCGCCAAAAATAGTGTCGATGATCGCATAGAATGCTACAATGCAGGTGCGAACGGATATATAACCAAACCGTTCGACCTGAAAGTGTTAGAAGCTAGGATTAATAATTTTATAAGCAACAAAAAGGATAAGCAGCAGGAATTCAAATCGAATGTAGAGATAAATATTTCAACACTCGAATACCCATCTTTGGACGAAGAGTTTCTGACAAGTGCCGTAGAAATTATAGAGAAATACCTATCCGAAACAGGTTTTGATGTCAATGCTTTTGCAGAGCACCTCAATATGTCGAAGTCGTCGTTGTATCGTAAGATAAAAACCATGACAGGATTATCTCCTATCGAATTTATAAGAAATATACGCCTGAAACATGCCTGTCAGATATTGAAGAATAGAACAATCTCAATATCTGATGTGGCATACTCTGTGGGATTCTCCGACCCCAAATATTTTACATCCTGTTTCAAGAGCGAATTTAATATTACACCTAGCGAATATCAAAAAGGATAAAAAAAGTGATTACAGTGTAGGAATTACCGGTTTTATATTGCCATCAGCATCAAACTCCATGCGATCGATGCAAACCTCACGATGGTAACCTGCGGCGTCTCCCATTGTGATACCGTTTGGACGATTGAAGCGATGATAAACAATATACCACTCATCTTTTTCAGGTACTTCAATTACCGAATTATGCCCTGTGCCATAGATACCTTTTGCTGCATCCTTTTGCAGTACCAAATTATTTTCAGGTATCTCTATTGGTCCCATAGGCGATTTGGATGTTCCATAACGCACCTTGTAGTTGGGGCTGCGGGTATCGTCTTCCGACCATAAGAAATAATAGGTTCCCTTTCTGTAAATAACATAAAGCCCTTCTCGGAAAGTTTTATCGGGCGTAATAATTTTTGTTGTGTTCTTTTTCACAGATACCATATCCTTGTTCAGCTCGGCTACAGCTGCATAACCGTTGCCCCAGTAGAGGTAGCATTTTCTGGTCTTGGGGTCGGTGAATACATCGGGGTCTATTTCTTGCCCTCCATTCACACCTTGAGGTTTCTGATCGATGAGAGCTGCACCCGAGTCCACAAAAGGGCCAGTAGGATTGTCTGCTACTGCCACTCCTATTTTTTGTGCTGCCGTGAAGTAATAATAATACTTATAGCCTCCTTTTACTTTTTTCTCTTCGATGCAAGGTGCCCAGGCATGGCGGTTAGCCCACGATACGTCTTTTTTAAGATCGAGGATAATGCCCTCGTCTTTCCAATCTCTGAGATTGTCGGACGAAAATGTTTTGAAGTAGTATCCGCCCCAACCATCAAACCCATCGCTGGTGGGATACAAATAATATTTATTGGTTTTGTTGGAATACATAATATCGGGATCGGCATAAAAACCCTCCAATACCGGATTGTTTGCCTGTGGCATCTCAAAACCTTGGGGAATACCCCATTTGTTGGTCAATGCCTTCAACTCTTGCCCAGTGATGGGGATGATAGAACCATGTCGAGGATGGAAGTTCATCGTTACATTCTCATCTATTGCTTTAAAAGCATCGAGGTCTTTGCTCTCGCAAAACTGATATTTGCCTTTCATATACACATCGTACATCAATATGTATGAGTCGCTGTTGATGCGTTTAAATACACTCGATCCCTCTACAGCATCCTTGGTTTGTTGCTTGTATCCAGGTTGCTCTATCCAGCGGTTGGATGCAAGCGAATCGGTCATCGCCAGCTTGATGCCATTGCCATGCCCTTCGGTTTTGTAGAACAGATGGTAAATGCCATTTTTGTTGATTATATCACCATCGATGCACGATTTCTTATTTTGTGGCATAAAAAGTACTTTCGGTTCGCCTTCCAAATCCGTAAAATCCTTATTAGCATAAGCATAGTAGATAATATCGGGGCCATCGCCGTGTTTCATAGACCAATACACCATGTATTTTTCTGCACTGGGATCGTATATCGTTTGGGGTGCCCACACACGTTTTAGATCTTCTTGTCCTCGGTATTTTTGTTGAATATTGATTACGGTAGATGTCCAATTCACCAAGTCGTTGGATTTGAGTAATATCATTGCACGATTCGAGTCCCATCCTTTGGAAGAAGTCATGTCGGTAATCACCATATAAAATGTCTTACCATCGTCGCCACGAAGCAAATGAGGGTCTCGCACCCCACCCGTCGAGCTTATTTGGCGGGAGTCCAACACCGGATTGTTGTCGTTCAGAGCCAAATAATTATATCCATCGCGGCTGATGGCATAACAAACAGCCTCGTTCTCGATGCTGTTTCCCTTGAAGTATGTGAAGAGATACCCTGCATAATCCTTTTCGGTTTTCGAGGGTTGATTGTTTTGAGCTTCGGCCGAAAAAAAATATGCCGACATCAAGAGGAGGGACAAGCCCAAACGTAATTTCCAATTTTGCTTCATAGTTTTTGCTTTTTAGATGAAGGATCCAAAATATCTATTGATACTTTGGTATTAATATCTAACAAAGAAAACACAAAATATGCAACCAAGGGTCGAATTTTAATTCTAATAAGAGGATTTTTTTTTAGAAACCAAAAAAAAGCTTCGTACATCGGATAAAAAAGCCGGCTCCTTGCGTAGTCGGCTATTTTTTCATAAATTAGCGTTGCCTAAATACTATTCAAACTCATTCTTCAGTTGTTCAACCCATTTGGCTACACGCTCTTTGGTTTTGCCTGCCTGATTTTCGAAATCGACTATCAGCCCCAACAATTTACCATCTCTCAACGAGCGTGAGCGATTGAATGTATAATCCGTAGGGTCGGTTAGGCCTACCAAGGTTGCACCAGCACTCTCCAAAGCTTCGGCAAGAATACCTACACCATCCGCAAAATTGTCGGGATAGCTCACTTGGTCGCCTAGTCCGAAAAGAGCAATCTTCTTGCCCTTGAGAGCGGATACCGATAATTCGGGCATAATTTCGTCCCAATAGGTAGGTAATTCCCCATCGAACCAAGTAGAAGTACCCACAATCAGGTTGTCGTAGGTTTCAAAATCATCCTTCCACGCATTTTCGATTGGAATAATATCAATCTCTACATCGCCGAATGCCTCTTGAATCTTTTTGGCTACCATAGCTGTTTTAGTTGTACTTGTTCCATAGAATAATCCAACTTTCTTCATAATCGTATATCTATTTTATTTAAAATTCAAACAGTTACTTAATATTCCAATAATTTCTTTGCTGCTTCGTAAATACGGTCTTCGCCCGGAAGTACAGCACGCTCCAATATAGGGTTGAAACCTACCGGAGTGAAGGTTGACCCTACTCGTTGGATGGGAGCATCTAGGTATCGGAACATTTCGGTGCCGATGCTTGCTGCAAGTTCTGCACCAAAGCCCGAGAATACTTTATCTTCGTGTACCACAAGTACCTTATTTGTTTTCTTGACCGATGCAAATATAGTTTCTTTATCCAATGGAATCAGTGAGCGAATGTCTATAACCTCTACATTCCAGTCGTGTTCTTTCTTCAACCGTTCGGCAACCGTCAAACTCAACAGAGTGGTGTTACCATAAGTAACCAATGTGAGATCATTACCCTCACGGCGAATACGCGCTTTACCAAAAGGCACTTCGAAATCGTCGGGAACAACAGTGGATGCTTCTACGGCATTGTACAACGCCTTAGGTTCGAGAAACAAGGTTAGTCCTTCCGATCGCATGGCTGTACGCAACAATCCTGCTGCATCATCGGCAAAGGTAGGGTACACGATACGCACACCCGGGAATGTAGATAATGCCCCTTCGATGTTTTGCGAGTGGTACATGCCACCGCCTATATATCCACCCGAAGCTAAGCGAATGATGATGTTTGGCGAAAATTTACCATTGCTTCGCCAGTAGTCGTGCGTGCATTCCACAAACTGCTCCATGGCTGGCCAGAAGTAGTCTGCAAATTCGGCACCTTCTACCACGATGCGTATTTTTTTATCGAAACGGCTCATACCGTTTGCCGTACCCATAATGTAGTCTTCGGCAATAGGTGCATTGAAAACACGCTCCTTGCCAAATTCTTGTTGCATACCTTTCGACACATTAAATATACCACCTTTCTCTTTGTTGGCAATATCTTGTCCCCAAAGGAATGTATCGGGGTTGCGTCTAAATTCGGCTTTCATCGTTTCGTTGATGGCGGTTACCAAATTCGTTTTTTCGCCTTGCTCGTTGTGCGTACCATCCGTATATTTTTGAGGAAGGTATGGATCGGGAATCACAAAGTCGAAAATACTCTTCGGATCGGGATTGGGTGCTGCCATTGCTTTTTTGTTAGCGGCACTCAGTTCTTTTTTTGCATTTACCTCTATTGCTTTCAGTTCCTCCTCGGTGAAGCGTTTGTAACGAATCAGCATTCGGCGGAATTTGAGTAAAGGATCAGCCGCTTTTACATACGCCAACTCGTTTTCGTCTCTGTATAGGGTATGCTTGTCCGAATTGGAGTGCGAACCGATGCGCACACAGTTGGCTTGCAGAATGACAGGTGTACGGTTTTCGATGGCGTACTCACGGGCGTATGTCATTGCATTCATGGAATCGAATACGTCTTTTCCGTTGCAATGTATGATTTTTAGATTTTTGAACCCGGTGAAATTGTCGGCTACCTTGCGGTTGGCTGTCTGGTCTTTTTTTGGTACGGAAATACCGTAACCATTGTCTTGTATCACAAATATTACGGGTAGTCGTTCGTTGGTGGCTCCGTTGATGGCTTCGTACACATACCCTTCGGAAGTAGAAGCTTCACCATGTGAGGTGATGGCTACCCCTTTGCGATTGTAGTAAGCAATGGCACGAGCTACCCCTACGGCATGCAAATCGTGGTTGCCTGTGGCTGACGATACGTTTTCTATTCCCCACTCAGGTTTGGCAAAGTGGTTCGACATGTGCCGTCCTCCACTTGCCGGATCGGTGGCTTTGGAGATACCGTTTAGGATAATCTCTTCGGCAGTCATACCAGCCGAAAGCACGGTAAGCATATCCCGATAGTAAGGAAACATAAAATCTTCGCCACGGGTAAATACTTGTCCCATAGCAAGCTGTATGCCATCATGCCCTGCATAAGGTGCATGGTATGACCATCCCAGCGATTGGAGGAGGTATGCCGGAGCTTTTTCGTCGAGCATACGACCGAGGCTCATTAAGTGAAACCATTTGTGGAGGGTTTCCTTATCGGTAGTGGTAATATCGTATTTTTTATCAATCATGATTGTAAGTATTTAATCATTTTTTTATTAAGTAACAAAAAATATTTAATGCCGTCTTTTCAACTTAATATTTGGAAAGACAATTAAATAGGTCTGCGACCTTAGCCGTTCCAATTTTCGAGATAGTCGGCTATAAATTTGAGGAACTGACCGCCCAGCGAACCGTCTATCACACGATGGTCGTGCGACAAAGCGAGGTAGAGTTTGTGGCGGATGGCAATGGTATCGCCTTCGGGAGTTTCCACTACAGCCGGTTTCTTTTCTATGTAGCCCACACCAAGTATAGCTACTTCGGGTTGGTTGATGATAGGGGTTGCAAACAGGCTCTTGAACGATCCGTAGTTGGTAATAGTAAATGTACCTCCTTGCATTTCATTCATTCCTAGTTTGTTACTTCTAGCTTTACCAGCAAGTGAATCGATAGAGGCAGCCAATCCGTTGATGTTGAGTTTGTCCGCATTGTGGATTACCGGCACTACAAGGTTACCATCGCTGAGCGAAACGGCGATTCCTACATTGATATTTTTCTTCAAGATAATGCTATATCCATCTACCGAGGCATTCACATACGGAAACTGTGCCAAGGCTTTGGCAGTAGCTTCGGTAATAATAGGCATGTAGGTAAGACTGATACCTTCGCGTTTCTTAAATTCGTTTTTGTTTTTGTCGCGCCAGCGTACCAGGCGAGTTACATCTACTTCCATCACAGTGGTTACGTGCGGCGATATGCGTTTGGAGTCCACCATGCGATCGGCTATGATGCGGCGTACACGATCCATTTCCACCACTTGGTCTTCGCCCGAAGCTACCACGCTAGGCACTTTTGGTGCAGATGCAGCGGCAGGTTTGCTTTCGGTGGTCGATTGCGGTTTGGGAGCAACAGCCAATGGGGGAGGAGGGGTTGTTCCTTTTTTCTTATGGTCGATGTAGCGTTCCATGTCTTTTTTGCTCAAGCGTCCAAGATAGCCTGTACCAGGTATGGTGTCTAATTCTTCTTGCGACAAGCCGGCCGATTTAGCCAAATCCATGACGATGGGCGAGTACCAGCGTTGTTCGTTTCCTTTGTTCACTTCGGTGGCTACTACGGGTGCAGCTGGTGCAGCGGCTGCTACTGTTTTGTTTTCGGGTGCCGAGGCTGGTGCTTCGGTATTGGCTTCTGCTACAGGAACATCGCCTTCGCCCTCTATTTGGATACGTGCTACAACAACGCCTACGGGTACTACATCGTCCACGTTGAATAGTATTTCAGCAACTATTCCATCCACGGGCGAAGGTATTTCTGCACTCACTTTTGCGGTGCTTACCTCGAATAGTACATCGTCTTCGCTGATTGTATCTCCTACCTTTACCGACCACGACATAATCGTTCCTTCGGTAATACTTTCGCCTAGTTTAGGCATTTTTATATCAAATATGGCCATAATGTAAAATGTTACAATTAAGAAATCTATTATTTATTTTTTGCCATTCATAACTAGAACAATAAAGCAGGCGAAAAAGTTCCCCATAGCATGGGTTTCACTTTCGGTTGGCTGCTGTGTTGAAGTTCCAGTGATGGGTGGCATATTTTTGTTCTTTAAGTATTGCTATTTGTTCTATTTCGTTTCCATTGAGTGTGTATTCCTTGTTCTCGTCTTTTTCGTGTAAGAAATACTCCTTTATTTTGTTTTTGAACTCGTGGATAGTCATTGGCACAGGCAGATGGTCGATGATATTGGTAACTGGACTTTTTACCGATTTCACATAACCCGATTTTCGGTTGTCGGCACTTTTTTTCAGTTGCTCGGGATTACTATCGAGCGAATGAGTAAGTGTAGATAAATCTGCCGAAAATAGGAGTGTGGCGTGGTACATCGTTCTGTTTTTATGAATACATTGTGCGCTGCCCGATATTTTCAAACCCTTCACCGTCAGCCCTCGTCTTGCATCGGCTTGTGCTTCTATACCTTGCGTATGCAAAAAAACAATGATGCGCTCTACAAACGCATCGAAATCGGGATTGGCATTGTTTTCGATAAACGTGAGGTTGATATTGCCATCATCGTGATAAACCGCACCGCCTCCTGAGAAGCGGCGGGCTACTGCTATCTTTCGTTGTTCTACAAAATCGAGGTCTATCTCTGCCCATACATTTTGATGCCTACCTACCACCACGCATGCTTGGTTTTGCCAAAGCATGAAAACGTCGTCCGAAAAGTTTTTAAGCATATACTCTTCGGCGGCGAGGTTGAAATAGGTGTCGGTGCATGTGTTGTCTATGCAGAGCATGGCAAATAGGATTACGAATAAATCACTTCGTGGAATATTTCGCCAACAGTAGGATGTGGGAATACTATCTTGCGAAATTCTTCAACAGTAAATTCTTTTTGAATAGCTATCCCTGCTATAACAATCATTTCCGATGCCGGATTGCCTAGCATGTGGCAACCAATGATGCGCTCGTATTGATCTATAATTAGCTTGCAAATACCACTTCCTACTTCGTTTTCGGCAACAAAGCGTCCCGAATATCCCATTGGTAGTTTAAGCACGTTGTAGGGGGTACCTTCGGCTATAAGTTCTTCTTCGGTTTTGCCTATCCCTGCTATTTCGGGGTTGGTGTATACTACACCCGGAATAACGTTGTAGTTTATTTCATCTTCTATACCCACAATATGATTGATGGCAACTTCGCCTTCGCGGATGGCAGTATGTGCCAACATGGAGCGACCGGTAACATCGCCACAAGCATACACATTTGGGTGTGAGCTTTGCATGTGTTGATTTACTTGCACACCATTTCTTAGTAATTCGATGTTCAGCGAATCCAAACCTACATTGGTTATATTGGCTTTGCGTCCTACGCTGAGTAATATTTTTTCGGATTCGATGATCAGAGTTTTACTCCCTTTTTCTACGATTACTTGGTTGCCATTCACTTCTACTACTTTGGTTTTGAGGTGGAAATCAATTCCTTTCTTCGCATAATCCGATCGGAGCATTGCCGATGTTTCTTTGTCCATCGCTCCCAGTATTTCGGGCATCATTTCCACCACGGTAACTTTCGTACCCAGGCTGTTGAAGAGTGATGCAAATTCGATACCGATAACTCCACCACCAATAATGGTAAGCGATTTGGGCAGCACGGTACTTTGCAGTGCCTCGCGCGATGTCCAATATTTTACTTCGGATAAACCTTTGATAGGGGGGATGACTGTTTCGGATCCGGTGCAGAGTAATACATACTTCACCGTAATAGTTTCGCCTGCGGATAGGATGCGAATTTCGCCATTTTCTTCTCCTTGTATCACGGCTTCTTTTTGGATGATGGTTACACCATGTGCTGTCAGTCTCATTTGGATGCCGCCAGTGAGCTTTTTGACGATTTTATCTTTCCGGGCGACTATTTTCTCTAAATCGAACGATGGTGTTCCTTCTACCAATACAGCGTATTTGGATGCTGATTTGATACTATCGAGTATCTTTGCCGAATACAGCATTGTTTTTGTAGGAATACATCCCTCATTGAGGCAAACTCCGCCAACGGCATTTTTTTCGAAGAGAACTGTTTTCAATCCATTTGCGGCTGCACGCTCTGCTGCATTGTATCCAGCAGGTCCACCTCCGATAATTGCTATGTCGTAATTCATGTCTGAAATTTTAATTATTGTTAGTATAGAACAAATGTATGAAATTATATTTATTATAAACAAATTTGATGACAAACAAGTTTAAATAAAAATGAAGTAATGTAGACTTGATATAAATAACAGTGCGTAAATATATTATTTATTTTGTTGATATTTAGTGTATTGTTCTTTGTATGTATTTTTTAGTTAAGTTTTTAATATTTTGGTTTAGAGCAGTAGTTTGGAGTAGCTATTTGACGTAAAACAGTGTTTGTTTTAGTTGACTCGGTAACAAAACAGGAGAAAGAACAGTTTCTTAGCTTTTTTTAGTAATACGAAGCTATAAAAAACTAAGAATTAGGATTTCAAAAGCAGATATTTATCTACTTTTGTCCGATTTTTAATCAAACATAAAATTATACTCAATATGACAAACTTCAGTTTATCGAAACAAGTAGGACTATTTGCTCTCTTGTTTATGTTATCTTTCTCGGTATTTGCTCAAAGCCCGCAAAATAATCCAATGGCTATTCTCGAAGCTGGAAATAAGCGTTTTAGTACAGGTAAATCGTTACACCAACGCCAAAATCCTGAAACAGTGAAGAACCTGACAGCAGGGCAGCATCCCAAAGTGGTAATCGTTGGTTGTTCGGACTCGCGAGTAACGCCCGAAATAATATTCGACCAAGGGCTTGGCGATATATTTACCATTCGCACGGCAGGCAATGTGATGAGCGATTACGAAGAGGGTAGCATCGAATATGCAGTAGAACATCTTGGCACTACGCTTGTGGTAGTGATGGGACATTCGGGTTGCGGTGCGGTGAAAGCATTTCTGGACTACGCCGAACACAAAGATGCGCACGGAGACCATGCCGAAAAAGCTAGCCATATCAATTCTATTATCGAAAAAATGGGTAGTGAAGCTGAGCAAAAAGTTGTGCTAGAACAACCGGGCGAGCATTATCCAAAG
Organism: Halesus radiatus; assembly: GCA_022606495.2. Taxonomy (NCBI): domain Eukaryota; kingdom Metazoa; phylum Arthropoda; class Insecta; order Trichoptera; family Limnephilidae; genus Halesus; species Halesus radiatus. Next base: position 5,014 of record JAHDVE020007953.1, on the reverse strand, counting down.
GCAATTGAAGCCAATGTGGTAAATGGTGTAAATCAACTGCGAACTTCAGAACCTATCTTGTCGGAATTGTACAAAGAGGGTAAAATAAAGATTGTTGGTGCTATCTACCACATCGAAAACGGAAAAGTAGAATTTCTGAATTATTGACCTCTAAAAATAATTGACAGGAAGGAGGGACTAGTGGGATGCTAGTTCCCTTTTTTTATTGCCACGTTGGGGCTTAGGGATGGCGTATATTACATTAGATGGTAAATATTGCCGTACATACTGAAAATACGTTGTGTTTTTCCTCTCAAATCGGAAGAAAGTGCTTAGTTTTGCACAAAATTTCATACAAACAAACTATCAAGATAAAATAATCACGTTGTGAAGGAGTCAAAATCTTATTTTATGAAAGTAATTCTATTGCTGGTTCTTGCTATCGGGGCTTTTTTCGGTTTTAAGACTTTTTTGCCCGAACGCTTATTTTCGGATCAGGTAACAGCCAACAATAACATAGTGGTAGACAGCCTTATGATAGAGGCAATGGGAGATACTACCGCTATGGTAGACAATGATGGACAACTCTTGCCGGACAGCCATGCCACCGAAGATGTAGATGCCAGCTTCAACCCTACACTTACTGCCGATGGGTATACTAACCTGAAGCATTTCTATAAAAAACTGCACGCACTCCAAAACAATAAATCGGGCAAAGTACGTATCGCTTACTTTGGCGACTCGATGAATGATGGCGACTATATAGTACAGGATGTGCGAAGCCAGTTTCAGTATAAATATGGCGGACATGGTGTTGGCTTTGTGGCCATCAGTTCGCTGTCGGCAAACTCTCGAGGGTCTATCTCGCATCAATATTCCAAAAACTGGTTGGCACAATCGTTTGTGAAAGTGAAGAAACCCGTAAAACCTTTTGGTGTAGACGGACAGGTATTTCTCGCAAAAAACAGAGGCGAAAGCTATTGGGTGAAATACAAGGCGCAATCGCAACCCAACTCTACGGAACTGTATAGCCCGACGTTGTTTTATGGAAAGGCGAATAACGAAAATGCTTATGTAACAGTGCAAGCGGATAAAGATTCGTTGGCAACAAAGAAACTCGATACATCTAAACTGTTGAATACCGTAGCATTGTCGCATAGCAATCCGAAATCGTTGCAGGTGAATTTTGCGAAAATGGATTCTATACCTGTATACGGTTTGAATTTTGATGATGGGCAAGGAGTGCATGTAGATAATTTCTCGATACGAGGAAATTCGGGACTGCCTTTATCGATGCTCAACCCCAGTTTGATGAATGCTTTCGACAATGTGTTGCAATACGATCTGATTGTACTCCATTACGGAGCTAACGTATTGGGATACGGATCGCTCAATTATAGTTGGTACGAAAAAAATATGACTGCTGTGGTTAGCAACCTACGCCAGTGTTTCCCCAACGCCGATATTCTGATAATATCTACTGCCGACAAGGCATCGAAGAAAGAAGGTGTGATGCAAACCGATGCCGCCGTGGTGCCGCTGGCGAATGCACAGAAGAATTATGCACGTAATACAGGTGCCGGTTATATCAACCTATACACACTGATGGGAGGCAATGGGTCGATGGTGAAATGGGTCGACAATCGTTTGGCAGGTAAGGATTACACCCACTTCAATGGTGCTGGATCGAAGAAAATAGCGAAGCTTATTTATGATGAAATAGAAAAAGGATACAGTAAATATACATCCACACACAAAGGCGAATAAACAACAACGAATGCGATTGACAAAAACAGTTCTATCTTTCTTTATACTCACTCTTTTGCTTACGGTATTTATACCCAAGGCAGAGGCTAAGGATGGTGATGGAATAATATTTGCCAATCAGAACTTGTTGGACGGCGTATTCGAGAAATTGTATCAACTAGAAAAGAGTAAAAAAGGCAAAGTAAATATTGTTCACATTGGCGATTCGCACATACAGGCCGACATATTCACCAATACCATACGGGCAGCATTGCAAGACAAATTTGGCAATGGTGGTTTTGGCTTTACTTTCCCTTATCGGCTGATAAGAACAAATGGTACACATTTTGTAAAATATGCCAGCGATGCCAATTGGCAAAGTTTACTCAATGTATACCCCGTGGCAGATGTGGGGGTAGGGCTGAGTGGAATTGCTCTGTACACCACTTCTACAAATTTTTCGATTCAGTTGTCGGCCGATGCCAAATATGAGTTCAATACTCTCAAAATTCTATACCCAACACCCGAGCCTCAATTCAAGGTATCTACATCTGCGAAGCCATTGTCTGTGTCTGTCATTTCGAGCCCTTCGCCTTCAGCTGTGTCTCACAAAATAAAAAAAGGAGAAACCCTTTCTGTTATAGCTCGCAAGTATAGAGTAACGGTAGATCAAATAAAGAAAGCCAACGGAATGAAGTCGAATATGATCCATCCAGGCAAGAGTCTTAAAATACCCACAAAATCGAAATCGAAACCGAAGCCTCGTTCGCAAGTATCTACTATCAAGTTGAGCAATGATATAGATTGTGTAGATTTGGAGACGAAGCCCTATTGCTCCACCTACACCAGCGATGAAATACTAGATCGGGTAATGATTTTGCCCAATGGTAAGCAATCGTCTTACAATCTCAATGGTTTTGTTATCGAAAACAACCGCCCTGGGGTAATCTATCACGCCATTGGGGTGAATGGAGCCAAAATGTCGGACTACAATAAATACCCCTTGTTTTTCAAACAATTGCCGCTATTGAAACCCGATTTGATTATTTTATCGTTTGGCACCAACGAATCGTTTGGTAAACTTTCGGCAACGGACTATATGTATCAATTGCGACAATTTGCAGCCAATATCAAAAAACAATGTGGCGAAAATGCAGTGATTCTGGTAATGACACCGCCACCGTCGTTGTTTCGTAAAAGCAAACCCAATCCATTCGTGGAAGATTATACACATACATTGCTACAACTGCAAAACTACCCTATATGGGATTTATATACCCGTATGGGTGGATTGTTGGGCATTAGCCTGCAAGGCGAAAACTTCAATCTTATAGCTCGCGACAATGTACACTATACACACAGAGGTTACGAAATGCAAGGCCTAATGTTTGCCAACGATTTCAGTAACGCATACGATAATTTTAAGAAACAGAAAACAAAGTGAAACAACTACTGGATATTAGCGATATTTATTTGCCCGATTATTTTACTTCTCTAGCAAAAGAGATAGTACCCATGCTTACGTTCAATCCCGAGAATCGGCTGTTGTTCAACAGTGCGTTCTTTATCGGGTTCTTCCTCGTCTTTTACACGATTTATGTGTTGAGCAAGAAGCACGATCATTTTCGGAAAATATATCTGATTGTTTTTTCGCTTTATTTCTACTACAAGGCTGGAGGGGATGTGCTGCCTATCAATGTGTTTGGTTATTATTTTTCGCTCAATTATTGCATCTTGTTGCTTTTGTGTGCTGTAGTTACACATTTTTTAGCCAATGGCTTACACAATGCCACAAAGCCATGGGCAAGGAAATCGCTGTTGGCTTGTATCATTATCGGTAATTTATTATTGCTATCCTACTTCAAGTATACAGGATTTTTGCTCGAAAACTTCAATGCCTTATTCCAAGGCAACTTTGCGGTGCAGAATATAATATTGCCTATTGGTATCTCATTCTTCGTATTCGAAGCCATAAGCTATGGTGTAGACCTCTATCGTCGGGAAATGAAGCCTGCCGATTCGCTTCTCGACTTCTGTTTCTATATCACATTCTTTCCCAAACTGGTGGCAGGGCCTATCATTAGGGCAAAAGATTTCTTACCGCAGATGCACCAAAAGCTGCACTTGTCGAAAGAAGATGCCAGCAAGGCGTTGTTTCTGATACTCATTGGTTTGATAAAGAAAGCCATCATCTCCGATTATATCTCTACCAACTTTGTGGATCGTGTGTTCGATTCGCCGTTGAGCTATACCGCATTCGAAAACTTGATGGCGGTATATGGCTACACGTTGCAGATTTTTTGCGATTTCTCGGGGTATTCCGATATTGCCATTGGCTTGTCGCTGCTGATGGGATTTACTATACCACCCAATTTCCTCACACCATACAAATCGAAATCGGTAACCGAATTTTGGCGTCGTTGGCACATATCGCTGTCGTCGTGGTTGCGCGATTATCTATACATATCCCTTGGCGGCAACCGCAAAGGCAAGTTCCGAACTTATGTCAACCTATTTATGACAATGCTCATTGGTGGCTTGTGGCACGGTGCTTCTTGGAAATTTGTGATATGGGGTGGACTGCACGGAGCGGCATTGACTGTGGAACGTTTCTTCAAACAATTCATTAAATTGCCCGACAACAGGGTGGTCAATCTTATTTGTTTACTCATTACTTTCCACTTTGTGGCATTTTGTTGGATATTTTTCCGGGCTGGCAGTTTCGAAATGGCAGGTAATGTAATTGCCACTATTGGCGACCTTACTTTTGCTCCCGATCAGTGGTGGGCTGTAATAGAAGGTTATAAAAACGTATTTGTACTCATGCTTATTGGTTATGTTTTACATTTCCTACCCGAGAAATTTGTAAATCGAGTGAAAATAGGATTCAACTATACACCATTGATTGTAAAATCGATATTAACAGGCCTGGTTATTTGGTTGATATATGCGACTATGTCGAGCGGGCCACAACCTTTTATTTATTTTCAGTTCTAATACGGATTAATCATCTAAACCATCCAGCTCACTCTCTAAGTCTTTGAGTTCTTTGCGGATATTCTCAAGTTTCTGAATAGCTTGTATCTTGCGTGTTTCGTCGTCTTTCTTGTGTTTGAGGGTTTGTCTTGCACCCTCTAGGGTAAGCCCCTTCTCTCGCACGAGGTTGTACACGATGGCTATATTCTCAATCGTCTCTTTGGTATATTGGCGTGTACCTCCCTCTGTTTTCTTTGGTTTAATACTATCGAACTCGGCTTCCCAAAAGCGAAGCAACGATTCGTTTACGCCA
>JAHDVE020007952.1:0-46414 GCA_022606495.2 Halesus radiatus | reverse complement strand
TAAACATTGTTCTATGATCATGTAAGTTGAACGATGCATATTCGGCATATTTAATACACAACTAATTTTATTCCACTGTGAATATCCATTTCCTGTACATATTATATGTGGCAAACCAAATAAATGTAAGTTTTTCTTAATATTCAGTTTCGTTATAGTGGATTTTGACTATATATTTATAAAGGCAAATACAGTGAAAACTTTATAACTTCTTACCTAGATAGAGTTCTAGTCAAATAACTAATAATAATAATAATAATCGGATGATTTGTATAGCGCTGTTTTTGTGAAAAATCAAAGTCGGTAAAATCACCTCAAGGGCGGGTACGTCGGTAACCCACATATATTATAAATTATTTTAGTAAGACCCTATATAGTTGTGTATGAATACAGTTTTCACACCGACATTTATTATAAATTATTTTAGTTAGTTGCGTTTATGAATAGTTTCGTGGGTACTCATCGATATCCTATAAGTAAAATTCATAACAAAATATTGGAGTGATGCAACTAACGGAGAAATCGAAAAACCATGCAACCACAAACATCTAACATTTTTATAATTTAATTGCTATTTTTGTATTGAAATTTGTTCTCACTGTAACAAAAGAGTTCGACTATTTTTTATATAACAAAAACGTTGGTCTCTTTTCTCTTTAATTGTGTGATAACTTTTCAACAAGCTGCCCGGAAACTCGTGGTACAAGCGGGAAACTGGTGAAACGAAATCACACAGAACCCGAAAACAAAAAAAAAAACGATATTTTTATCGAAACGGTATAATAGTATCTAACACATGAATGTAAATTGGAAATACATTACAAAATACCGGTGTAAAATGTAACTTGGAATTTTGTTGCAGACATTCAAGGCAAACTTTGCTCTGATGTGTCCCTATTATAGACGCATTAAAATGTACCTGGTTGCCCGTAGTTCATGGAACTACAGGACGAAAACTGCTATAAAATTTATTTTAGCAAAAAAGATGGAAATCACAAGGAAAACATAAAACCAAAAATAACCATCTGTTCAAATAAAAGCTGACACCAATGACATTATATAATGTTTTAAAAACCCATAGATTCAGTAAACAAACACAATGTAATCCGTCCTCCAGAAAATGATAAACTAACCCGAAATTAGTTTTAAAAACATAATAGTAAACAGTACCGTCAGCAATAAAACAAATTTCAAGTAATAAATAAAACAATATTAGAAAGCAGGGGAACTCACTCCTGACATCGATGCTATATATACCATAGATTTAGTTTTAATTGTGCTAGTCTGACGATGCCGGTGATAATATATAATTGAATAATATGTAAATAATGGAAAATAAATAATTGTAAAAAAGTTACAAAGGTTTTTCTTTTAATTTTTACCTCAATAACGTCGTATTTTTCAATCTTAGCACTCTAGCTCACTCAAAAGTCACGAGCCGCCACTGCCTGATAGTAACCCTGTAGTGAAGGCTAAGCGGTACAAATAAATGAAGAAAAAAAACTTTTTCAAATTGCAGTGTTTGTTTGTGTTTATTGGGTGTGGATTGGTTAGTAATTAAAATATTTTGTTTTTGTGAAAGTAGGACTAACAGAGAACAATGCTACAGATGAAGATGAGTGTATACGAGTAAACTAATAACATTTTTTTCACGTTCAGAGGATCATTTTCCTCGTGAAAAATTCCAATTTTTGCTCTTGTTCATATATTTTCTCTCCAGAACTAGAGAAATCTCCCGATTCATCACATCACTGCTAAAGTCTATGCTAAATGGTTGGGGTCGGGTTGTTTCGTCGTAAAGTCAAAATTTCATAATATTTTGAAGTCTGTTCTAACATTTTATAAAACTAAGCCTAGGAACATTCCAAACAGTTCAATTTATTATTGTTTTCAATGATGAAGCGACGTACAAAACATCAAAATATATCTAAATATAAATTACTTGTATAAAATAATACATTTCGGCAGCAAATTTTGGTACATTTGCATCAGGCTGATACAAATATTTTGACGCGCGAAAGTAATATATTTATTTCCTGTTCCCGCTCCTTTCAACGCGTGCAGACAGCACAAGAATCAGGATCATACTACCACTAACTCCGATAAATTCTATGAGAGTATAGGTCAGAAGCCCCCCCTCAACCCCCGCACCTTCCCACACCTACCGCCTCGCGCGGACAATAAGACAGAGACGCACAATACCAAACGGATTTCTGAAATTGAAAACAGGCGAGCGAATGCGTTCGTCTTAATAGTCAATTAAATATTATTAGTAATCAATTATTTAAAAAAAAAAAGGTATTTCTTAAATTTATATTTAAATTAATAACAATTTTTTTATATATACATATTTTTTTAATATTATTAATATAATTTTAATAATCATAACCATTATTAATATATTTTTAGGCGTTGTTATTTTCTGATTTTAATTATATTAACAATAAAAAATAATTTGTTTTTTAATTTCCTACAAAAATTTGTTATTAAATTCCTTATAATATGTTTTTTTTACGTTTTTAATTTATTTGTTACCTACTTTAATCCCCTTTTGTTTATGTTTATAATTTGGCAATACACGACATTATTGTTTTTTAGTATTCTGTATATTCCTGATGAGGAAAGCTTCGATTTCGAAACATGTTGATACATATTAAAAAAGTGGTGATTACAAAGTAATTTTGATTAACCTACTAACTAACTAACTAACCAACACGCCGTTTCCCCGCAGGGGTAGGCAGAGAGGACGGACCGCCAAACAACTCGATCTTGGCATGCACTTCTTGCTTCATTCACTTTCACACAACGTCTCATACATTCTCTTCTGTTATTCCGACTTCTGACATGGCCCGACTCAAGTATTTGATTCACTTGATCGTGCCTTGTCTTCCTCGGGCGTCCCCGGCTTCTTCTTCCATTCACATTCGCGTCATATATTCTCCTTACACTTCACTCTTCGTTCATTCGCTCTACATGCCCAAACCATCTAAGCGTCGCTTTCTTAATCTTGCTCACTACGCTTACATCAGCCTTGCATTCTTTACGAATCTCAACATTTTTCACACGATCATGCATGGTTTTACCTCACATTTGTCTCAGAGATCTCATTTCTACAGCATTCAGTCTACTTTCATCCTTCCTCTGCCAGTTCCATGCCTCACTGCCATACATCAGAGTTGGGATCAGCACTCTATTGTGGACTTCTAGCTTCTCTTCTTTGGACAAATTTTTGTTTGCACCAACCGCGTTCAGTCCTCCGTTAATGGAGTTTCCTGCATTCACCCTTCTTTCAATATCCCTATCAGTCTTTCCATCTCTCGTGAACATACTTCCCAAATACACAAACTCATGTACCTGCTCAAGTATTCATCATTCACAACTATATTGCACACTGTTTTCGTACTCTCTCTTTCAAACACCATGACTTTAGACTTACTTTCATTCATCATTAGCTCATTCTTCATACATACTTCGTTCATCCTAGATACGAGGGACTGTAGATCTTCTATACTATTAGCAATCAGCACCGTATCATCAGCATACAACAGGCAACATACTTGCAGACTACTCATTTTTGCGCCCAAGCCCACCTCTTTCAATTCTTGCATACAATTATCCATGTATTTCATCCATCTCTCTTTTATATCTTTCTCATTCGTCAGCATTTTTCCATCTTTCGATTTTATCACTTTCACACATCCGCTTTCTGGACCATTCCGGGACATTTTGACTTCCTTCCAAAATTAATACTAATAATGATGCCACAAAGTAAATACCAATCTTTTGAAGAAATTATAATATTTTTTTTTTAAATGTTTAGTGATTAATTAAAATAAAAATTCGTTTTCTAATAAGTGCGCTCGACCACTACCACACTTTACCGATATATAATTTCTGCAATGTACATACCTTTGAACACAAAATACTAATTAGCTCCACTTTTTAAAATTGTTAATATTTTTATAAACTGCCATCTTTTACTTTAACAAATCGGGTTTACTGTTTCCTAGAATTGGTTCACGACCCAATCCCTTGAACATAGAGAAATCTAACTTAGACATGATATTCATCTTCATTTATTATTTACTATTCGATGTGTACCCGGCGTTGCTCGGGATTATTTATTTATTTGGAATAAATTTATGAAGTTGTGAATTTTTGCTTGTTCTTTTGGTGCCATAATTTATTTGACAGCGTAAGTAATGCCTTGTGACGACTATTGATATCTCTAAGCAATGAAATAAAGAAGTATTCATTTGTAAATTTTATTTCATTCCAAACATTTATTTTTTCAAAATAAATCTTAATATTAAAGTAGGTACCTACGTGTGTTTTCCAGTATAAAATATTTCTTTATTTGGTTTTTAATCAATTCCATAAATGGAAGAAATGCACACGTAAATTACTTAGCTATGTTAGCCGGTTAGTGCTTACCTAAAGTCATTTATAGAATAAGTTTTAAAAAATCACGTATCGGTACGCAAATGTATCCACAGCCTGCAACTCTTTAAATAACTAAATGAGTAAAAAAAATAAATATTATTTTCTATTAAAAAATTCTTACGCTTTTAAGGTCATTTTATATATATTCTCCGGTCCTAAAGATCCTAAATATTTCAAATAAATACCAACTCTTTTTATGCCACCAATCTTCTAAGGATAAAATAACTGTAAAAATCATATCATCTCTCACCTTAAATTTTCTAATAAAACTATGTTCACCTGAAGCGACCTACCAGGTAAGTATGTTTTTCTGTATTAGTTTGTACATAATTAGATAAAGGATAACAAGTAATATTTGTACAGCGACCTTGAGGTGATTTTTGACAAAAAGGGCGCTATGCAAATCATTCAATTATTATTATTATTATTATGTGACAAAAAAGCGCAGTTACTATTTCCTCGCTACTATTATGAAGGCACACGCACTTCAGAAGAAATAATTCAGGGAAAAAACAAAGCTTGCGCAATCGGTCGGCAAATTAGTTTGACGTTGAACAGAATAAAATTTACTTCTCGCTTCCATTCTAGTGTTAATAATCACTTTTTGCTAAAGAATCTATAATCCATACTCATTTATGTATTTATTTCAGTTTGTAATCCAACAGGACTGGGTGGATGGAATACACCCAATCTCCCATATTACACGAGATGGACGTATATACAATTTATTACCTAAAAATAACAGATAAAAAATACAAATTACATTAAATTAAATAAGGGATCGTCTTTTAGGGTGGTAGCCGCAAAATCTGCATCCATCGCTCATCGAGTGGAGAGCTGAGCCACTCGGATACAGCCACGACAATGGCTTTATTTGACTTCCGTGTCCTGCACCAGAAGCTGGCTAGTCGATGGCGAAGTAAGCCGGGGAACAAGTAAACATCGTAGAAGCACTGAAGTACCTCGGAAGTTGCCTGTATGCATTATTGCAGCGCACCATTGCGCTTTTGAGTGTGGTGTACACAGCTCAGATGTGTATATATTTAACAGATTAGTTTTCCATTATGCAAGCGTACTGTTAATTTGGTTTATTTTCTAATGTGAGGAGGTAAATTAATATTCCAGCTACCCGCTTAGGAACAGAAATGAAATCTGAATCAGAGATATAATTATATAGTAGGTTTTAATGCATTGCCTTAATTTCACGAATACAACTTATTCACAGAAAGCAGTGCATTGAGCGACTACACATTAATGTCTTTCCAGAATTGCAGGGAGATGCAGCTGTAGATGCTGTCTATGCGGGCCTGGCTGGAAGCGTGTGCATTATGTGCAATATTGAGTGTGAATGCAAACTTAGAGCTAACTGACTGGAAGTTAGATTAACGCCGAAAACATATATTCTGAGAATACTATAAATCGAACATTCATAATAAACTAGTGGTAATCATTCAGAGCTGACCTAGTAAAGCTAGTACTGATCTTTTTATTAGGCAAAACTTCCAATTATTATTTTTTTTTAACAAACCAATGTACAATTAGACAAAATACACAACACAAAATGAAATAAACAAGCGCTATAGAAAAATAACAGCACACACATAATACATAAATGAAGCAATGACAAAAATATACCATACATTTCAGAGAAGGCTGAACAAGGGTTTGATCGAGTCCATGATTTTACAAATACTAAATGATAATCTTCGAAGCATATTTTCGTAAGGTTACCAAAAATTTCAAGAGCCTCGCTAGAATTAACAAATCTCGACATTCTGGACGGAGGAGAATGGTACACATAATTAGTAGTGTTGATTGAGGAAAAGCAATTACACCACTTTATTCACATATAGTATTGTAATATTTTTTAATTTATTATGTATTTATTCAACTCTGAATAAGGTTCAGGTAGAGCCGAAACCAGCTGATGATATACTCGTATCTAATGCGTTAAAACATTTTATTCATTTTTAATTTCACATTTATTTGTGTCTAACCACAAAGTGATTGATTCATGTCAAAGCAAAAATTATCTTAATTAAATTATGCTAATAATTAAAAATTACCTCGTAATCACCATTCTTTAAAATATACATATCAACATGTTTCGAAAGCCAAGCTTTCGTCATGGGGACATACCGAATACAGATTATGAGGAAAGCTTCAATTTTAAAAAATGTTGATATGTATATATTAAAGAATGGTGATTACAAATTAATTTTTAATTCATTTTTTAAAAATGACGACAAAAACTACAAATCTTTTGAAGAAATTATAAAAAATATTGTTTTCATTAGCTCATTTGAATAGATCGTTGGTCCTGGATAGACAGACCTCTCGGTCTGTTCGGGGTTCGAGTCCCAGGTACGACTGTAACCTTTTTGTTTTCTGATTCTTTTCTGTTTCTGTTTTCAGTAATAGAACCTGTAATTTACTACCACGATAGCCCAGTGACTCGAGACTGCCTATCTTCACTACCCACCCCCGTAAGATTAATAGCTCTGAAGAAATAGGTTTCATTTCAGCACCCCTAGTATTTTACGCGTACTGAGTACGTGCCTTCTTCAAACTAGATATAGCTGTAGATGTATGTGGACACGCGTGTGGGCGTGATTGGAGATTTCTTTCAGAGGCTTTGTTGTTCTGTTTAGTTTTCAGGAAGTCTGTGACGTCAAACACGTGATGGATATTTGAGTCGAATCTCAAGAATGTTTCCGATTTGGAACGGAATTCTGAATACGTCGTTTGATTGACAGTTTTATTATAATGCTTTTGAAATAAATAGAAGAACAATATAAATGGTTCTTTGTTGTCTTGTACCTATTCTTCTGTTTGACACCAAACAAAGTACTGACACGTAAAACAGTAGGTTTTGTAACGTATTTAGAAGTTCTCTATGGATTTTAAAGAGCGTACAATTCTATAATAAGGAACTCCAGTCTATTTTTTTTAATGTTTTTTTTATCGATGATGAAGTTTAAACTTAATATATCAGTATGTTTCGTTTTTTTTCTAAAGTTAGTTTTCATAGTTAAAATAATTTTCAGTTTCAAATCTGTGCCTAAACCCGTCGGTTTTGAGGTTAGAATGTCAAATATCAAACCAAGAATGAACTTTACCGTACATAATTTTACACTCTATTCTTAAAATGATAATCTTGCTATAAATAATAAACAAATACCAGACTGAGAATTCAGATGAAGATAAATGAAAGTTATTTCAGACAGTCAGCAGGGTGAAGATTTTCTTGATTATAGCCATATCAGATGTTGATAGAAAAGGGTAACATTTGAAGAAGAAGAAATGACAAAAATATTTTTGTTTTCAAGCGACATGTACACGTCTGGCATAGTTGCAAAAAAAATAATTTTAAAATAAAACTTTGTTTACATCACTTCTAATTCTTGCCGACCGGTTTCGCTACCACCGTAGCTTTTTCAGGGCTGTATACTACTTAACTATGGTACATATATCTTTAAAAAATTCCACGATACCGTGAAATTAGGTTTTTAAAATAGGTCATATCCATAAAAGTACATAATTATTTCCCATAAGTGCATTCTAAAGTTAATTAATGTGAGACCATTGTAAATATATCATAATGCTTGTAGTAACACAATTACTGAAAATCCTGTCGTTAACCTCCATATTAACTAAGTTGGGGAAATCCTAGAATAAACTCATTATCGATCAGTATTCACCAACCTTTTATTATATAAATTATTTATTTGTAAGAAACAAACAGCTTTTAATACACATTTATATAAAAGGAATTTTTACAAAAGGGAAGCCAACAAAGTTTCTTATGCTAAAAGTGGTTAAGTAAATATGTTTTATTACAAAAAAACAAAATAAGAAGATAGGGAAGAGAGGAAGAGGAAGATAGAATCGGGACAGGACATGCTCTCGATACATTTTATAGGCGTGCATCCCAATTTGTGGTCGTACGTATTACTGCGGTTCGATATTTTGAGAGGGTATTGTGAAGAATGTCGATATTGTGAAATTGTGCGTTATATTGCGCACAAATACGGGGAATTGGAGAATTTATTCTGAGATTGGTCCTGCATGCGGGCAAATAAAAAAAATAGGTTTGTCGGTTTGGTCTTGATGGTATGTGAATGTTTATAAAGTAAATGAGCTCTGGCGAGTCCAGGTTATTATTCATAATTTTAAATAACAAGATTTGATCAAATATTAAGCGTCGCGTTTGAAGCGTGATGAAGTTATTGAATTTTAAGGAATCGGTATTATTTGCAAAGAGTAAATTAAATTTATAATTTATATGCTTTAAGAATTTACGTTGAATGCTTTCGAAGGTGTCCATATCGGTGTGCAATATTCTAAGTGAGGGCGGATATACGCTGTGTAAAGGGAGTAAAGAGTCTTTATGTTTCGAAAAGGTTTTGTAATACGAATTATGAATCCAAGCATTTTATTGGCTTTTGTGATAACCTCGTTAGATTGTTTAATAAAATTTAGTTTCACATCCAGTATTACCCCAAGGTCTCGAATTGATTCTACTTCAGTGATACGAGCGACACAGAGTGACACAGCCCGCGAAAATTCAAAATTCACCTTTTATTTTGAACAAACCTCGTATGTGTATCGTTTAATAATAATAATAATAATTGGATGATTTGTATAGCGCCGTTTTTGTGAAAAATCACCTCAAGGGCGCTGTATTCTTTTTGTTACTTGTGAATGATAATTTGTTAGATTTTTAAATATTAGTAACTGATTTGTTTAATTTGCAGTACACTTTAATGTTTGTTATATTTAATAAAACATGTTTGTTGGAGAGGTTATTTATTAATAGTCACATGATGGCATTCGAATAGGAAGTCCTCTTACGGAAATGACCACAGACAAAACATAGATATGCATATATAAAATAACCATAGACAAAACATAGATATGCATACGTAACATACACAAAAAGACGATTGAGGTCTTCTTGAAGTTTGACGCAGTCATTGATTGATTTGACAACTAAATATATTTTTTTATCATCTGCGTATGCTAGATAATTGGCATATAAAAAAACATTTGTGGATATCATAATTATAAACATTAAATAATAGTGGCCCTAGGTGAGAACCTTGAGGTACACCGGAGGGCACGATAAAAAAGTTAGACTTAGTTCCCTCTATTGATACACATTGAAGTCTGCTCTGGAGATATGAAGTGAGCCACCGAAGTAAGTCACCGTGAATGCCTATTTGATTTAATTTTTTAATAAGAATGGAATGGTTAACCTTATCGAAAGCCTTAGAGTAATCTGTGTAGATTACATCTACTTGATTTCTACTGTCCATATTGCTCGTTAGATATTCCGTAAACCTTACTAAATTTGTTAGTACTTATCTTTTTTGTAGAAATTCGTGTTGTTGGTTTTGTATGTTACAAACAATGGTTGTATAGATTTGATCGTAGATAATACGTTCAAAAAGTTTACTAAATACGGAGAGTATTGAGGATTGGGCGGTAATTTTCAACGTTACTTTTTGAACCTGTTTTATGAATGGGGATTATAATTGCTTCCTTAAACATTTTTGGAAATTTTCCTACCTTTAGAGACATCGTAAATATGTTAGTTAAAGGGTAAGTAAGATTTTGGGCACATTTTGAAACAAAGTATGGCGAGATACAATCACTTCCAGCACCCTTATTAACGTCCAAATTCTTCAGGTATTTGTAGATTAAGGAATTGTGAATTTGTACGTCCCCGATCTGGTTACGATTATTCTCACAAGTAGAACTATCCATTATGCTGGGGTCATTCGTGCCCATATCGATTTAGTAGGTGGACTGGAAGTGTTTAGAGAATAATTGGCACACTTGATGAGCGCCGGTACCAGGCTCGTCTTTAAGGTACATAACTTGTGGGATGCCATTTGTTTTATTTTTGCTTTTTGGGTAATTCCTGAGTTGCTTATTATTTATTTGAATATTAGAATCTACTGAACTGATGTATTGATTATAGCAATGCTTCTGTAAGTTTTTATGCTGTATATGTTTTAAAGCGAAATCTATGTAATCAACAGGGTTATTAAAGAATTTCCATTTTTTTGTGTAGTTTTTGTTTCTCTTTGATGATTTGTATTAGGGCAGCCGAGTACCAAGATGGTAATTTTTTCTTTTTGATGAAACGTTTAGGGACAAACTGGTAGATGATATTGTTTAATATTTCATAAAAGTATCAACTGCTTCATCAACGTTAGTATTTACGTGAGTAAATGACCAGTTTGTCGTAGATAGTTGAAGGTTAATTAAATCATAATCAGATTTTTAAAACTGTAATTTTTTTTGGGTGGAGCGTTAATAGTTGGAAGTGTGTTAATCCGTAGGGTAATTTTAAATGATGGGTGGTGCAAGTCTTCATTGACAAGAGGATTACCTGCACGAGATACTTGGCAATCCTCATTACAAATAACTACGAATTACAGGAATTTGGAGTAAATCTTTGTTGGCATTTCTAGTGATACGAGTGTTTAATCTTTTTTCATAGTATTTACTTTTGTTTGTATAAGGATTAGTGAGGATTGTTTTAGCGTAAATCTGCCGAACGTCAAATACTCTCATTATATTAAAGATTAAGTTAGAGTCTGTAATTAGAGGTAGCTTAAGGATTATTTTTATAATCGTTTTCTGTGCCTTTATGATTGAGTCTAGTGCAGATGAAGTACCACCTCCCCATCCTATGATACCATACTCAATAATAGATTGACAGACCGCAAAATAAATCATTTTCAAGTGTTGTAAGTCGAGAATGTTCGTATGGTTCTGAAAAAGTGCATGGTCTTTCTTATTTTATTTGCGATGGTTTGGGTATGAAGATTCCATTTGAGGTGTGGATCAATGGTGAGGCCGAGGTACCTCATCTGATTAGTGTGCTCAATGTAGGGGCACTGACAATATTCATTGGGATTCATACATGTATGTATTTTAATAGAGAAATCGTCCTGTGGTTGTCCTGTAATATTTATGCTTATGATGACATATTTAGTTTTCTCGGTGTTCAGTGTGAGAGTATTTATATCTAAACATTTTTTTAAACTATTTTAATATCGGTTTCAACTTTGTTAAAAACATCTAGCCAGGTGTCAACTTCAAAAAGTAAGACAGTGTCATCAGCAAAGCTAACAATTTTCCCCTGAATATTAAAGTTGCATAAGTCATTAATATACAATAGGAACAAAGTCGGTCCTAATATGCTTCCTTGTGGAATACCGTAGTCAGTTGAGCACTGGTTGCTACGAATGTTATTTATTTTCACTTGTTGCTGGCTTTTATTAATGTAGCTTTAAAAAAAAAAATTCGTTGCCCGTAATACCGATTCTTTCAAGTCTTTATAACGAGGTTTTTAACAATGAAATCTGTGACAGCGGTAATAGCATCTGAGGTACTCTTATTTTCTTGAAATCCATATTGGTTTTCTGAGAGCAGTTTAGAACTCACAAGAAATTTAAGCAACTGCGCATTGATAACTTTTTCAAATACTTTAACAGACTGGTCAGTAGAGTTATTGGTCTGTAATTGTTTATATCTGTCTTGTTCCCAGTTTTATGTATAGGAATAACAATACCTTGTTTCAGGTTAGAGGGGAAGTGTCTTTGAGTTATACTTAGATTTATTATATGTGTTAGAGACAATGCGATTTCTGTAGATAGCGTTTTCAAAAATTTGGTAGTTATCCCATCTACTCCAGCAGAAGATGTGTTTTTTAGAGAATTAATTATTTTTAGAATCTCCTCTCTCGACACAATTTTAATAATGAAGCTACTATTGGGACATTGAACTCCGTTATTAACTCGTATTATTATTAACATACATTATACGTGTTTTTTTACCTGGATATTAACTTTACGCGACATTTGCCTATATAAAACTCGGTGCAATCGTTGCATTGAAGTGAATAAATGCCCGACTGGCCCAAAATATCTTTTTTATCTTTCCCATTAATTAATAATTTATGTCCTCATAAAGTGTATAAGTACACTCTTTTATAATTTGCTAACCGCAATAAAAATCACATTAAATAAACATAGACAACAGTGAACTAGGCTAGTGCCAAAATGGGTACCACGTGACCTTGCCTCCAGCCGTCGAAATATTACGTCAAGGCAAATCTATTCATTCTGACGTTAGTGACAAAAACTCGTATTCATGTATGTTTACAAGAAATAGTTTTATTTGCCTGAAAAATACAGGAATTCAATAAATAAATAACCATCAACATATACGTCAGAACTGAACCAGGTTTTCTCAAAAGCCTGTCACACTTACTGACATACAGCAGCCTAGTGATTTCAAAAGTTTTCTCCCATTCTTGATTTGATTATAGCGTATCCCGTGAACCACTGAACTGATCATTCCTAGACGTGAGATTTATACCGAATTGAAAGAAAACTAAAATAAAACACCTCGACTCCTAAGCTTCAGACAGGCCGATGAAATTGATTACGGGTTCAAGAAGGTATATGTATATATATATTTAATATTATCTACACACAGGGGGTCCCAAGGAAAAAAAATCTTGGGGTCTGTCATCTTTGGATGCTGTGTGAGGCTTTTTAACCCTAGAATAGAAGCGAGAAGTATATTTCATGCCGATTTTAAATTAGGCGTTTTCCTCTTATCTTTTATTATTCTTTGTCGTTTAGGATAATAAATATTGCGATCACTCATAATAAACAGGTTTATCGCTTAAATTGATCAAAAATATCCACAATTCACTCGTTATTGCGTCTGAGAAGCGATCTGTAAATTTCACTCAATTGTTTACTTTTTAATATTAAACATACTTACGACAAAAAGGCGCAGCCTGCTACTATGAACATAAACTTACTGCTGGGGAAAAAACTCAAGGAAAGCATGTCTTAAAAAAGCTAGAACGATCGGTTGGCACATAAGTGAAAAATTAGTTTGAAGTTGGACAGAATAATTTTTTTTTTTTTTTTTTTTTTTTAATTTTTTATTCCAGAAAAAAGAAAATAACATTTTCACTTACTTAACTAGAATTTTCAATTACATACAATTCGATTAATCACTACATACAATATTATTATAAGATACAATTCTATACACTTTCACTATTTTCTTGTTTATGAATAAAAATGAATAATTTTTTTTTAAATTTACTCACACTTTTTTCATTTTTAATGTCATCTGGAAGGCAATTATACAATTTGCCTCCCTCGTAACTAATAGATTGCTTACCATAGTTGGTATGGATGGTGTTTAAATGTATGTTATCGTGTTGTCGTGTAAAATGTTTATGTACTTGTGACGTTTTAATAAATTCTGTATTTGTATGTATGAGTTTATTATTTATTTTGTATATAAGTAGATATATATTGTATTCATATAGTTTTCTTAATGTTAACAGTTTTGTTTCCGAATATAATTTGACTCCTTGCTTCCATTCTAGGGTTAAAAAGAGGAAGCAGAGGAAGTTCTGAGAAAGAAAAAGGTATGAGAGGTAGGTAAGAATCCGGGGTCATCATGTCCAGGAGTAACGGACGTATTAATTCATCCCTCCCACTGCCGTTTCAAGAAAAATTGAGCTTAATTCAGGCACGCGGACGCGCCCAAAGCACCCTTCTCTCGATTGATCCCTTTATAGCCTTGAACCAACAGAGTCCCGGCGCTGTCATCCCTTGTTTTGTTCTATTTTATAAAATTCGGTTCGATAATAGACAGTTTGGTGTTCGCACGGAGCTTCCCGGAATGCAACGGAAAAAAATATTCTACAATTTTATTTACTCATAAAAGATTCCTCGAATGTATTCGACAAGCATCCGCTTTTAAAAGTTAATAATATGTTATTGATTTGACGGCCTAGGTTGCGTGATGGAGGTTGTGGGTTCGGTTCCCACTGATATATGCATTTTTTTCATTGTCTTGAAATTTTTGTTGTTGTTTTATTGCATTATTAACTATTTAACAATTTCTATACCTTTGTTACTTTATATTAGAAATTTGCAAAAAGTTTTTTAAAACTTTAAATCGTGGAGCATGAACTCTGTTTACGAAATAATAACTATTCCGAGTTTTCCAACCACTTACTTAGGTATTAAAAATAGGCCATTTATCTAATTCGTTAGCATTCTAATGATAATATTCATTTTAAATTGTGCGCCTTAAGAAATAATCAAAAATTAATTTAGTTAACAAAATAATAGCACCCTGTAAGTAAACCCACCCTGTGCCTTATTTTGAAAGCTCCCACCCTTCCCCTCCAAATTACCACCCCCAGGACCTACTCCTATCAATATCTAATTACTAGAGCGCTAAAAATTTAGCATTTGCGATAGCCCGAAGTTTTACAAAATTCGTCATTTTTACGCGTAACACACGAATTTCTCAATTTTCTGGTAAATAATTTTTCATGGGACATTCTGGTATTTTAAAATGATTAAGTAATATTGTACGCTCTAAATATTCTGTTCATTTGTCAAGCTTGAATAGCCATAAAATAAATAAAAATTATTTTTAATTTTCTTATGTAAATCAAATTTAATAATGTTATTATTAAGTTCTGAAAGTATTTTTAGTATTTATTATTGTGACAGCTGTTTCGGCATTCAAGGCTATTTTAAAATTGCGGTTAATAAATGTAAAAACTTTACATAACAGAGAATTTTAATTGTTTTCTAACTAAATCGGTTTTACCGATAATAAATCAGTATTATTAAAAACCCGTCCAAATTAGAATGGAGTGGGAGTAAATAAAATCATATAAATAAGTCGTCATAATGTGGATTAACCGCAGTTTAAAAATGGCTCTGCATGCCAAAACAGTCGTCACAATAATAAAAACTAATATTATGAACTTGCACACTATATAAAATCAAATTAAGATAAATGGAAATTTAGTAAAAAAAAGTGCAGGCCGCCTCAGAACAGTTCTCCCTAGTGAGGAGGACTGTGAATACTGTGACTTTGTACTTTTATTATAATAATATGCTGTACTTACTTACTGTTCTAATAATTATGTTTTGTACTTGGAAATTATTACTAAAGTCACATACATGTAAAACCTTTAAATAGAAACTAATATATATTTTTTTTAAATAATACTTTGAGAACTTAATAATAATTTTAAATAAAATGGAGTTCTCCGAATTAAACACAAAAACAATTAATAAAAAATAAATAAATGTAAAACCGCACCATTTAAATAACCCAATTTTTCCAAAAAAATATTCAAATTTCTCACAAATAACGCAAATTTCACCAAAATTACGCCAACTTCGCCAGAAATAATTCTAATTTCACCGATTATAAAAATACAAAAAATATTCCACTTTTCCCAATAATTAACGCGCATTTTTTAGGTTCCTACCAATTATTTCTGTACTTGCAATAATTAAAGTTAGTTTTAAGAACGCTGGTGAAACCGGAAGTAAATTATTAATATTAAGTAACAAATGTATATTGCGAATTAAAACTACAAAAACCAAATTGCATTATCTTATTGAATGTAAAATTTCACGAACTCTAATCATTTAAATGGGTTTCTCCGGCCTAAGGAAAATAAAAATTATGAACCGATTTGGGGGATTAAGGGAGAGGAAGCTGAAAGAGAAGAAAAACTATGGAAATATGCTCTATGTTGGCTATTCAAATCCCATCACTTAACATTGCCAAAAGCCATTTGAACAATATTCACAATGGCTAATACTCAGAAGGATGGTGCGAACAAACTTTATTAAAATATCGGCCACGAAGAGACAAAGAAGAGCAGTCTGTATCTTTTGGGTCAGCTAATTCATGTTAAATCGGTCCTAAACAACGCATTTTGAGAGTTTGGTTGTCAGTATCGCGTTAACGAGTTAAGTTTGCTTTTACGTTAAGGTACAAATCCGTAATTCAAAGGCAAGAGACGACGATGCGTTTATGAAAAGTATCAAAATATGTTGTACAAGGCCGATTTAACTTGCGTTAGCTAACGCAAAAAATAAAGATTTGGCCCCCCTGTCGAAAGTATACTGTTCAACGAACTCTACACTTCTCTGTATACGTCAAAACTGCACCCCAACGGCGTGACCTAAGTCACCTACAATAATGCATGTTGCCAACTATCTTAACTCGTCTACCAAGATAATGCAGCTTTACGGAAATGTTTCTGGAGGGACGAGTGAACTCTTTCTGGGCACTTCTCCGTCATCGAATGGGAAGTTTATGATGCAGAGTACGCCAATCCAAGAACACCATCATTACTGTCATGGCCTGGATGTAGTCCCCTCTGATAAAACTTTTTTTTAAACTTTTTTTTCATTCTGTATTAATTAATGTAACCCACGGAATTCATTGAATTACTCCACCCCTACACGCCTAATAATAATACAAGGTGAGATTTAAGGAACGAAGAAGGACGAGACAACCGTTCATTCGCATATATGATCGGCTGAGTCATGATATCTATTTCATACTTATACACCAGTGCATAGTCTGGAAACATGCCAAACGTACGCCCAACATTTGTACACGGTTGATATTTGTCACATGAGAACGGGTAGTTTCTACGACTCATTCTTGTGTTCAACAGCTCGGCTGTGGAATGATCTGCCGGCCTCTGTGTTTCCTTCCTCCTTCCTATCACAACAATAATATTAAATTTAAATATCATATTAAACGCCTCACATTTGCAATATATGTTTTTTTTAGCAATCACATCAATTTAATTTAATATTTTTTAAAGTGAGGATATCATTATTTGTTATTTTGTTATAAAAAAAGAAGATAATGAAACATTATTATTATTATCCTCTAAAAAAACCCTCCAAACAGCATTCCCAAAGATGATATCAGCCTTGAGGGAAATTATTTCCCGCAAGGCATCTTGTATGGAATTACTGTAAAAAAAACTTTCTTGAATAAAGCAATATTATTATTATTAAATTAATTTGAATTGCGTATTATAAAAATTCCCATAAATTAAAAAAAAATTCGAACAGGCGATCCTGCCACTCAGATCTTCATTAAAAAGTAGTTTGTATTCACCTTACTCGCATTAGAGATACTAACGACAACATTTTTAAAATTGATTTCTCCTCGTTGAGCAGATTAAAAAATCTTAGTACATAAAATACGAGCAACCTCTACGACACGGTGGTACAAAACCACCTTGTACACCCACCTCTACAGCAAGGGGTGATTTGGTGTCTCTGAAGTTACTCTCAATGAAAGCAAAATGAAATTGGCTGCAGTAATTTACCGAAACGGCTTTTTCGAGGCACCCTGTACCACGCTATATACTCTGTACTATATATGGTCTGTACACGTTGTCCAATAAGAGACCGCACCTCGGAATAGATTTGTGAATGCTGAAAATTTTTAAGTAAGCCATTTCGCTTACGACCGTGATCAAGGGGATATTTAAAAAATGCAATTAGAGTTTTTTTCATGAAATAATGAAATAATTTTACGGAAGATCTTATAGAATGGTTGAGTACCACTTGAATAGGACATTGTTTGCAGAAAAATAACTACGGGTATTTTTCGTATTCATTTGTTTTGGAATATCTTATTGAAGGTTATAAACTTCATTGTAATATATTTTTAATCATTGAGGATTAACAACTCCTAAATCGAAACACGAAACCGAAAAGACACAGTAAAAAGGAAATGGTAGCAGCTGGCATCCGATCTCAGGACCTCATGGTCTATCCGGGACTTTTGATATGTGCCAACTGATTTGGGAGTTGCAAATAGTATCCTTCAATAATTAAAAACACATTACAATGGGGTTTATAAGCTTCAATAAGTTAATCCAAAAAATTGATAATAATCCTAGGCAAGTAGAAAAACTCAACAGATGTCCCAAATAAATAAAAATCGGATAAGTATATCTATCCGTGGTATACTATCTTATGATTACAAATAAATTCTGGTAAAATCTTGTAGTTATAAAAAGGTAGCAGCCAAAAAAATGGAATTAATAAGGGATGGTATTCTTTAATTTTTTTTTTTGGGAAAATTAACAGCAAATCCATAATTTACGTATATATAATGATAAAAACAATAAATCTTGCCAATGATAAATTTTCTACTGCTGATGATAAATACTATGAGTAAAGTGTGATAATATACAGTTTTACATCAGTTAGCTTAAACTATCTCGGGGGAGGGAAACATAGGAGTGGGATAAAGGTACAAAGGACTGGAGTAGACGGAAAGGTGGTTTATGTTATCTAGTTTGAGAGCGGTCGTGTTATGGATTTTATTTTAATATCACATTGAGTTAAAAATGGCAATGTGGTAATAATTTAAGTTAAATAAATAAAGAGTAGATGAAAGAGTTTTGTTTGGAATTGGCTTGACAGTTCTTAGAAGTCGAGGTATACGATAAAAACGACGGGATGGATTGGGGTACCTGTAGCTCTGTTAGCATAGAACGCAGGTCCCGGATAGACCATGAGATCATGGGTTCGAATCCCAACTTCTACCGTTACCATTTTATTTTCTGTGTCCTTTCGGTCTCGTGTTTCGATTTGAGAGTTGTAAATATTATCTTCAATGATAAAAAATATATTTTATTATACATCAATATTTCAGAAGATGTTGGCAAATCCAGGATGTGAATTGTTAAGAATATTTGAAACCTGTTATTCCGGTATCTCATTTTATACGTTATACTGCACAGGAGTCCCAATTGCTGGGAGCTAGTTAAACTATGGCATCTCTCGTTTTGGGGGAATGTAATGTAACTAGAAGGAGTTATGCATAGAGTTTTCTAATGAAATTGATTATAAACATCACGATGGCCAGACCTACTAGTTAGCGAAGATGCAGTACATTAAAAAAATGCTTAAATATGTTTTTTTTATATATTAAACTTGATAGTTGACAACTTAAAAAAAAAAAATTAGAAACTGCAGATTTTAAACATATATTTTTAAATGTTTAAATGTAACAACACCAGGACTGAGCATTACAAATACTCGCTTATGCCTAGATTATATGAAGTTAGTAATAGTTACGCAGATGTAGCGGATATGTTTAACTGCACGGAAGGTAAGTACAAGAAGGATATACTATCATATATTTTTTATCCATATTAATTTAACCTAAGTTTACTATGTGTTTTATATGTACGCATATCTTTTACTTTTACATCCTTCATGAACTTTTATTCTTTATATACTCTCTGATGTCATTGTACGACCTAATGCCACATTTAATAGTTACCTTTTAAAATTATTTGTGCTGTATTATTATGCTTGTAGTTGACTGTGACATGTAATTATAGTTTATGGTGTATTTGTACTGTTGATATTAAATATATAAATAAACAAGTAATTCTAATGGCATACCAAACTATGACGAAGCAGACGTCTTAAGTTATGCAAAAACTTATCGATGTGGACTTGCATAAAATCTCCATTTATCTACCATAACATGAATAAACATTTACAATATCGTTAATATTCAGTAACGTCGCTACTCGCTACAGGGCATAGGCTGCAGGCTGCAGGCTGCACGCTGCAGGCTCCAGTAAATATCTCTGATCTACATATTTAAATGAAATTGTATGAAAAGGCTGAGAGTTGAACGCTCTTGACTTTAAAGGAGTCACAACTCAAAGCTCATAGACTCTGTAGAATCATCTCTCCAGCGTTCGAACAACCGTTGATTGGCTACGTTACGCAAACATAAATCGCAATTATAGCTGGATAAATATACGATATTGACAAGAGAAATTGAATATTTATAAAAGGTTTATAATAATTGGATGATTTGTATAGCGCCGATTTTGTAATCTTTGTTTATCTTATCATGTTCAAACAGATACAGAAACATGCTTACTTGGCAGGTCACTCCAGATTAACACGTTATATTATGAAGTTTTAGGTTGAAAAGGTATGATTTTACACGCACAGGGCACAAAATTAGAAAACACTGCATATTGCACGATATTGTTACTATTAAAAATCTTATTTTTCATTGATATTATATTTATTAAAAAGTTAGTGGCTAAAGAAGAGTTGATATTTATTTGAAATATTAATGTTTTTTTTACGAATTTAGGACGAGAATTAAGAATTTAAAAGACTGACAGGATAATAATTCTACTTTTTCAATGATAAATATTAATATTTACAAATATTTACAGTATTTATTATTTTCAATGTTGTGGATCTTGAATCGTTTCAACTTTTTTCTGTTAATTACTTTAGGCAGGCAGTAGCCGGCTAGCTTCGCTATGTAAATTGGGTATCCAACTGAACCATTCATGGACATGACTTTCCGAAGAGATGAGTTTTAAGCTTCACTCTGAATTCTCTCGAGTCTTTAATGAATCTTAAATCGTATCGCAGTTTATTCCAGACTTTAGAGGCTGACACGCCGAAATCACCCTCATCACCAGCTTAGTATGTGGTGTGCGCTTTGGTTTCTTCAACTTTCGATAGCAGATGACGTCGTTGATCTAAGAGTTGACTGTCGTAAATTATAATTTTCAGATATTTTTTTTTATTTGAATACCCCACAAGAGTCCCAACTGCTCCCAACCGCCTGGAGCATGTGAGACTATGTCATCCCCAATTGGGGAATGTTGTGAGGTTAAAGGTATTGGGGAGGGGAAGGAGAAGGGGAAGAGGAATATAGGGATGCACATTCGCCGGTGATAAGTCTTGCCGCAGCGTTTGAAAAATAAAGCGGTTCAATAGGCAGTAATCAATATTGTATGGATTCCATACAAAACTTCGAGAATTTTATACTCAAATTTAACTGCTTTTAATTGAAGGAAACATTGTAGAATATCAGCGTCTCGTTACTATTTTAGGTGCATTGTACCAAAGTGCAAAAATACATTCATATCCGCAGCTGATTAACAATTTATCAGCGTTCAAAGAAAGCCGGTTACGTTTATTTATAAAAACGCACCGATAAATGATTAAACATACTTTTCTCCACTTTAAAAATCATATTCCAATTTTAAATATTTTGTAAAACATACAATGGGACGGTCAGAAAAAAGTAATATTTCTGATTAGATTTTGAAAAATGCTAAGACTATGTAAATTTTAAAAATATTTAATAAATATTTTTCTATTTAAAAACATTATGTTTATCGTATTGCGTAATAATACTATCATTATTTTGAATTAATAAATAATAACTCTCCGACGTCCCTCTCCCCGTTAACAATCGCCGTACTCTAGTTCCGAGAACGTAAGTTCAAAGCTCCGTGAAACCATTGGTTTTATTTTTTTGATTTAAAGGAAATAAAACGATTAAATTTATCAGGTACAACGCCATCTCTGGTCAAACAAAAAATAACTTTAAAAAATAATAATTTAAAAGCAACAATACCAAGTGACTGTTCGAGGAATTAGCTGCAGTGCCAACACAAACGTCTAATATACATCAACTAACCATCACCAACATGACTAACGCTTGTAATGAGCCTACTATCTCGGCCGAGTCCGTATTTGCGTGCACCATATGCAAGGGGACATTCCATCTGAACTGCGGCGGAGTGGCGGAGAGCCCGTACCGTCGCCTCAGTAAGGAACGGCGCGCACAAATAAAATGTAAAAAGTGCCTAACTATAACGCCTGCCGTCAATACTAACAGTAGTAGCTCACCGGATAGTGAACTACTATCAAAACAGAATTCTATTCTCGAACAAAATACCCGAATTCTCGCCACAGTCTCGGTAATGAATAAACAATATGAGGATATTCTAATTTGCGTCCACGATCTAGAGGACACAAATAAAAAAACTTGAAAAAAAGATCTCAGATCTCGAAGCACGAATTGAAATTATAGAAGGGCAATTAGAACAAACTGACCGAGAAAGTCGTTCCAAAAATGTTGAAATAGGGGAATCCCTGAAATAAATGGAGAAAACTTGAAAAATGTAATATTTAACATAAAAAAAAAACAACAAACGCCAACGGAGAACATCTCAACAATATCGAAGCAGCATATCGTATCACGCACAAAACCAACAAGGACCAACAGAGACCAATCATCCTAAAATTTAAATCTAATATCGAACTTGACGATTTCTTGAATGACGTAAAAAAATGCAATAAACAATCCACAGATAGAGAGGAGAAGCTGAACACCACTCTCATCGGAATTGCGGGACCTCGCTCGCCGATCTATATTACAGAACACCTGACATTTCGAGCAAAACATTTATGGTTTCTTGCTCGAAAGTCAGTACGAGAAAATATTTTTTAATTTGCGTGGATCAGAGGGGGGCATGTATATGTACGTAAAGACACCGGGACCCCTGTTTTTATCATTAACGATAAAACAAAGCACCTCCTATCCCCCTTACCCAACAACTTATAAAAATATTTGGCCGAGCTTCAAACATTACGTATATTTTTTTAACTACCTAAAATTTTTTTAGTACTTATGTCATTTTAACTACCTATCCTTTTTTAAATACTTATGTTTTTTTAACTACCCGTATTTTTAAAAATATGTATATCTTTTTAAATCCTATTTAACAGGTTTTTTTAACGCAATACTAGAATGGGTTCTTCTCTAATGTATCAGCCGGCAAATAACAGAACATCATTTGGACAAGGGAGTTTTTCTTGTAAAGCTCCTTTGTTATATAAAAGGCTCAGTGACAACATAAAAACTATAGACTAGATAAATTTATTTAAAAAATGGTCAAAAAGTCTATGTTAGCTGAGAGTGGTGATTTCGCTTTATCCATATTATCCCTTATGTTGTAATCAATGTTGAAACATTATGTATGCTAGATATTATCATTATTATTTACTTATTATTATTTACTTGTTACTATTTACTTCTTATTACTTACTAATTACTACTTTTTTTCTATTTACTTATAATTTTTTTTTTTTACCTACATTTCATTATTTACTTACTACTATTTAGATAATTTTATTTACATATTATTATTTAACTATTTTTATTTACATATTATTATTTACCTTTTTTATTTTTATCTCCATATTATTTACCTATTTTTTGTATATTATTATTATGTACTTATTACTATTTACATAATTTTATTTACCTCTTATTATTTACCTATTTTTATTATTACGTACTTATTAATATTTACTTAATGTTTAATGTGTATTATTATATGCTTATTAATATTTACTGATTATTATTATTAAATTATTATATCTATTTTTTATTATTTATTAACTATTATTTACTTATTAATATTTTTTATTCATATGTTATTATTTAATTATAAATATTTACTGATTATTATTAATTTGTAAAGCCGCTCATCTCAACACAGTATTGTTCTAGTGAGATGGGTGGCTAATGTTTTTGTTGTCATTTATAATTAAAATAAATAAATATTACAGAGTTGGTGGTTTAATTAATAGAAAAAATGGAGTGCGTGGAGACAAATTTTGTTTTAGAAGTTAAAATCATAATATAATACACGTAATATACAATGTGACGTAGGATATTTAACATATAGCATAACGGTACTAGTGGTATATTTTGTTGTCTATCTTATCACTAACTATAGACAGTCTATCATATCGATAATAAGTACTGGCGTTACTGACCGTGCTCAATTCATTCGATATTCATCGTTATCTAATATTAATAAATCTTTGGTATCGCCGATATTTCTATAAAAATTATTCCTTCGGTGTCAACAATGAAAAAACTATAAAAATAGATAGAAATGACAAACACACATTTAGGTCTACAGAGACCATTTTAATTTCAAATTGTACGTACATTTTG
Source organism: Halesus radiatus (assembly GCA_022606495.2). Classification (NCBI taxonomy): domain Eukaryota; kingdom Metazoa; phylum Arthropoda; class Insecta; order Trichoptera; family Limnephilidae; genus Halesus; species Halesus radiatus. The sequence goes on along the minus strand of JAHDVE020007952.1, from coordinate 22,249 downwards.
TCTACTTCAAAAATAATTAAATGATTTATCCCTGAAAATTAGTCATTCGTTATTCAAAATCGACAAAAACTGAAGAGAGGTAGAAAAAAAAATAATAATCTCGACTACAAATCCGGAGGTTGTGGATTCAAATCCCAGCGTGCGCATGTAAATTTGATTAAATTAATCTGCGTCGTTTTACAATTAATTTGTTAAAAATAATATGAATAGTGTATTTATGGTGCGTTCCAAAGTGAAAAATGCTTGAAATGGCTTTAGCCGTGTTTAGCGCTTAGATCTGAATAGCCCGGTACTTCTCCACCTTCCTCTTTCCCATCGCCTTCCCCTCCCCATACCTTTTACTCTTACAACATACCCCAATAAGGGATGTCGTAGTCCCATTGGCTTCGGACAGTTGGGACTCTTGGGAATTCGAATAAAAAAATAGGAGTGTCGGGAGAATTCATAATGCGAAAGTAAATGGCGGGAGAATTAATCAATCAATGCAAAAATGACATGAAAAAACCCTTAACAACTCCCACGATGAATAACATAATACCAATAGACTAATATATCAGTATAAGGTTATCAATACAAAACTATTCCGTCCTCGAACTTACTCAGCACGTGGTTAGAATTTTTTGGAAACGATTTTAACATTTAATGCTTTGAATTATGTATGAAAGGCAAATCAGAATCGCTAGCGTTAATAGCCTCCATCAGTTTTCTACGCATGCGTCAGTTTTGATGCGTGCACAGCATCTGCGTACTTGACAAAAAGTCCGCGACAGTAGTAATAAATTGAAGAGGTTTGAAAAATTGACTAAACTTTAATGGCTGGAAATAAAAATAAATATATTATGCATTGTAAGAAATAAAAGGTTCGAGGTAACATTAGAAATCCTCCGCTTCCAGAATAACTGAAGAAATAATCACCAAAGTGCCAGTGACATTGTGTTGTGCATGGATTAGATTATTATGTAGACAAATTCCTTAAAATTGGTATGAATTTTCAAGCAAAAACTCTCCAGTAGTCGCAATAAACAAACATAAATGATTTTACGGGCAAAATGAACAATGTAAACAGCGAAATTATAAGCCGTAAGCAATATTAAGAGTGGAAAAACCTTATCTAGTTATAGTTGGGCTCAAAAACGGCACGTGTGACGTCAGAAGCAGTAGTACCAACAGAACATGGTGTTTTGGTGGTACAGTTTTTAGTTAACTTTTATATAACGATTTATAAAATCTACGTATAATTATATACAATAAAAGTTCAGAATCGGTGTTTGCTGATTTATACGAATATATGTTTTTAAAGCCATTATATTTTTCACTGGTTATTGTAAAGAGCCGGTGTGACTATGGGATATACTAGAAAGAAAAAAAAAACTCGCTCGGAAACTATGATTCCAAAATATTTCTAAGGAATGTTGATACAGAAAATGGGTTGATGATATTTCAAAAACGCTGTGTAATGTATGGTAGATTATTTTTAAGATTCTTGAATAACGATTATGTGGTTGAATGTGACTAAGAAATATATTGAATCGTTACATTATTTCTTTTCCAACTATTTTTCCTTCTAGATAACGATTCGGACCTTTGTGCAGTGAGCCATTGGCTGGCTGCAGCACCGGTTGACTACGTCTCCCATCGGCCACGGCTGTTGAGCGTCGCTACGAATTATATCTCCTAGAGTCGTAGGTCGTAGCACTTGTGAACGAGGTCGCGCAGTTGCATTGTCACCGGCACGTTGCAACTTACAACTTGCGAGGTGCAGCGATTCTAGACATAAAGGTTTATCTAAGCTGATGAAGTAAAGGTTATTTACTGGATGTCGTTTTGCTTTTTTTATATACTGGTATTGCATTATATTGTGTTGTAGTATACTCGTATAGAGTTTTTAACCAATTGATGTTTATTAACAGCATCACTAATTTATGTTTTTTACGCCGTAGTCGGTTTTACATGAAAATTATTTAACACAATTGTGTTTATTTTATTATATTTATTGTAGTAACAATAGTAGAGCAAGTAGATGTCTTCCCTCTGATGGATTAAATCACTCATTAATTCCTTCGTTGTCTCACTTATGGATTATTGTAATAGTGCATGTACTGGCCTCCCTCAAAAACAATTCAATAGAATCTAGTCCGCCTTCAATGTTACGGCGAGAATGATATTTAGTGAATCTAAATATTGTCATATAACCCCACTTCTAAGGGATCAGCTTCATTGTCTTCGATGCCCTGAAAGAATAGAGTTCAAGGTCTGCTTACTGACCTTCAAAGCGTTGCAGGGAATGGCGCCAGAATATATATCTGAACTATGTATCTGACAGGACTTAAGCGATAGACAGCTTACTCTGAGGTCAGCAGATCTAGATGCTGCTAATCGTCTAATTGAACTTTAAAGGTCAGATTAGGTCGTCTACTATGATCGCTCTTTTCTTGTAAATGGCCCGCTCATTTAAAATAAACTTCCTCCAGCTCTTACCAGAAAATTACCGATTTTAAATGGGCTTTAAAAACAAAATTATTCAAAAAATCTTACTATCGATAAATTTTAACTTCTCTTCAATTTATTGCAATACGACATTTTCTGAAGCCTCCGGTAGTTGTTTGGTTTCGGTTTCCTCCTTATTTTTTTAATATTTAAACTCAGTTATTGCTAAGCACAACCCGAATCCTGTTTTAAAATGTTCATATTTTTGCACTATTATTGAGAATGTGTTATTTTTGTATTGCTTTGTATATACTGTATAAGATGAATACCTAAGGAATACTGTGGGAGTAATATTAAGAATAAGTATGAATGTATGTAATATTTTAAGAATGTATAAATAGAATATGAAATGAGCACTGTAGAATAAATAACAGTGAATGGAGTTAGATAATCATTATTTTTTTAAAGTTTATTATTGTAAAGCGCACTCAAAGAGAAATAATATAAAACTGGGCTATATAAATCCTATGTTATTATTCTTACTATTGAGGTATTGATGAATGAAATAAATTATAAAGGATAACGTTTGTGAAATTACAAAAAACTATCTAAAATATAAAAATTAATTACGAAAAATAAAATAAAAATACAGAAATACAGTTTTTTTTAAAGACATATATTCATTATTACTCCTGATGAAGAAAGCATCGCTTTTGAAAGATGTATATATCTTTATATTAATAAAATGGTGAATACAGTGTACAATATTTAATTAATTTATACATATATTGACTTATGGAGAGTTCATTTCTTCAGTAATTTGTATTCTAATACCAAAATCATCCAATACATTTATGAGGGCGTGAATTGTTTTTTAAATTGTGACAGAATAGCATTTTCTGTCGTATTTCTGACGGGTAAGTATACTTTTATTTTGGCGAGAGTTTGAGAGTTGTCAATACCATCATTAATCATTTTATTTAATGGAACAAGGTCTGCGATAATCCGCCTGTCGTACAGCGTAATCAAATTTAGCTGTTTCATCAAATTGATAAAATAATATTTTTTTATTGGAATATTTCACTTAAATTTATAAATCTAAGGAATTTGTGCTTTGGACTTTCTATATTTTTTATTGTACTTTGTAAAATGGAGACTATACTTATATTATAGAGAATTATACTTCTCACCTGACTTCTTAATAAATAAGTGTAAACTTGTTAGGTTACAGGTTGTAGATCGCATCATTCATACCCATCAGTTATTCCGACTATTCACGACACGAGTATTTGATTAATCTGATTATGCTGTGTCTTTCTGGGATGGCCTTGACTTCTTTTCTCATCCAACTACGATTGGTAGATTCTCTATTTCTTATCCATATATTCGCTTTAGTCTTCGCATTTGCTTTTACTTCTGTCTCCACATTTGCCATTTGGTAATTTGTGTATTTATTTAAACGCCTAAAAAGGCTTTTTTATAAAAAAAATTACAAATTTACAGTGCATGTATCGAACATGCCTACAAAGTGGATTAATTTAAGCAGATAAACATATTTCTTTACAACCAAATATAAATTATTACACAACACATGCAATACCAGTACAGTGTTCAGCCGCGCCACGCGCGCTATAAATAGCGTACGCAGAGCGGTATGTGCTCTCTTTTCCATAGTGCTATATATTGTGATATGTGATCTCTCAACCGTAGAATGGACAACATCTCCTCCCTTCGATTCCTCGACTTGCTGCTACCAGATAAGAACAATCTTCTACAGCTACCAACCACTGACGTCACCACCGACACCGTACCAGCGACCGACCATACTGGCTGGTCCCATAAGTCAAGTACGCTCGGAGCGACAGCATCTCCATTGGGAAACTACCAAACGCCTTTCTGTGCCGATGCCAAAATATTTACACTTTTTTCTTGTGCGGGTCCTACACGTCCCGTACATTGTATATAGGAGAATCTGTTTTACATAGAAAAAATAATAACGTAGGTAGATTTAATTATAAAGTAGGTATTAAATAGGTTTATTAATATATAAATATAGCTGAAGTGTTACAAATGAAATTACAAATAATAGGTACAATGAGAAAGAACAAAATGAAATACTTTTTATCCATTGAAGATAATATTGACAACTCCCAAATCGAAACATGAATCCGAAAAGACATAGAAAATAAAAATAAAAGTTAAAGGTAACATCTGGGATTCAAACCCAGGATCTCATGGTCTATCTGGGACCTGCGCTCTATGCCAAAAGAGATACAGCTACCCCAATTCATTCCGTCATTTTTATCAGTATCATACTTCGACTCCTAAGAACTGTCAATATCATCCTCAGTTAATTCCCTTTTTTTGGCTGCTACTTTTTTACAACTACAAGATTCTACCAGAATTTATATGTAATCATAAGATAGTATCACGGATATATTATATATACCTATCCGATTTTCATTTATTTGGGACATCTGTTGAATTTTTCTATTTGCCTAGGATTATGGTAATATCCATTTTTTGGATTAACTTATTGAAGCTTATAAACCCCATTGTAATGTGTTTTAAATTATTGAAGGATACTATTTACAACTCCCAAATCAGTTGGCATATAGCAAAAGTCCCGGGTCCTAGGTTCGAATCCCAGCTGCTACAATTTCCCTTTTCACTGTGTATATTCGGTTACGTGTTTCGATTTAGGAGTTGTTAATATTATTAAAAATATAATAAAACGAGGTTTGTAAGCTTCAATAAGTTTTTCCAATAGAATTAAATTTAAATACAATAGGAATACTCATGCAATAGTAAAATAATAGACTTATAATACTAATAATTAATATGTAGTATGAGTTCATTCATTTATACTTTGTATTTTAATATTCTTAATTCTAAAATAGTCACAGAACAATATTCATTACCAATGCTATCGAGTCTCTGTATTGACGAGCAGTATGAGTTCATTCATTTATACTTTGTATTTTAATATTCTTAATTATAAAATAGTCACAGAACAATATTCATTACCAATGCTATCGAGTCTCTGTATTGACGAGCAGTATGAGTTCATTCATTTATACTTTGTATTTTAATATTCTTAATTCTAAAATAGTCACAGAACAATATTCATTACCAATGCTATCGAGTCTCTGTATTGACGAGTAGTATGAGTTCATTCATTTATACTTTGTATTTTAATATTCTTAATTCTAAAATAGTCACAGAACAATATTCATTACCAATGCTATCGAGTCTCTGTATTGACGAGCAGTATGAGTTCATTCATTTATACTTTGTATTTTAATATTCTTAATTATAAAATAGTCACAGAACAATATTCATTACCAATGCTATCGAGTCTCTGTATTGACGAGCAAGTGGAGTTCTAAGTTCATTTATACTTTGTATTTTAATATTCTTAATTCTAAAATAGTCACAGAACAATATTCATTACCCATGCTATCGAGTCTCTGTATTGACGAGCAGTATGAGTTCATTCATTTATACTTTGTATTTTAATATTCTTAATTCTAAAATAGTCACAGAACAATATTCATTACCAATGCTATCGAGTCTCTGTATTGACGAGTAGTATGAGTTCATTCATTTATACTTTGTATTTTAATATTCTTAATTCTAAAATAGTCACAGAACAATATTCATTACCAATGCTATCGAGTCTCTGTATTGACGAGCAGAGGCAAAGTTCGTGCGAAATTTTTCTTCATAAAATGAAACTATACTTAAATGAATTAAAAATTACTTTATAATCACCGCTTTATTAATACAAACATATCAACATGTGTCGAAAGAGAAGATTTCTTCATCAGGAATATAAAGAATACTAAAAATAATAATGTCAAGTATAGACAAATGATAAACATAGAACACAATAATGTAACAATAGACAAATTATTAATCAAAAAAATCAAATAAAAAATTATTATAAAAAACTGAATAACAAATTTATATTAGAAATTAAAAAAGAAATTATTTTTATTATCAATATTCATATGAAAACCAATTCAAGAGACAGCTATTTTTAAATCGGTTTTCAATTAGACAAATTTAAAATTTTGTAAATCAGAAAAAGTCTCAATAGTCAATTAAATATAATTAATAAAAAAAAATGTAATAGCTATCTCTTGAATTTATTTTCATATTAATATTAAGAATAATGTCTTTATTTTTAAATTTTTAATGCTAATTTATTATTCATTGTTTTATAATATTTTTTTATTTCATATTTTTGATTAATTATTACCTACTTTAATCAATTTTTGTTTATGTTTATAATTTATCTATTCTTACATTATTATGTTCTATATTTATCATTTGCATTATTATTTAATAGTATTCTGTGTATTCCTGATGAGGAAAGCATTGATTTCGAAACATGTTGTTATGAATATATAAATAAAGTGGTGATTACAAAGTCATTTTTTAATTCGTTTATTAATAATGACGCTACGATATAAACACCAATCTTTTGAAGAAATTGGAACCTTTTTTATTTCTACCATAGGTAGTCTGAACATTAGCGTTTCTAGCAGGTCCGGAGTAACAAATTGTGCATGTATTATTTTATGCTAACAGAGCAAGTCGCTAACAATTCTTCTTTGGGATTATTTTTTACTTTGAGCAAAATTTAAGATCATAATATTAAATTTGTTCTGAGGGTATACCCAATTTACAGATAAATCTCAGAGATTTTTCTTGTGCTCTCAATTTCATATGGAATTTATAATGTGGACTCCAAAGTGTAGAATTAAATTCTAGGAGACTTTTAATCGGGGCACGTGGCAAAGAGAATTTTGAATCGAAATATTTGTTTGAATTCACGAGCTGATACCTACAAGATCTTACCAAACAGAAGGGGTATTAGCGGGTTACATACAGAATTTTAGTCCCTTTTAAGTTATGTGTAATGAAAGGGTTTGTACCATAAATCTCAAGAATCTTTATTTAATAAAAATTATTATATTAAATTTATGCAAAAGAAATTTATAAATATCGGAAATATGAGAATATATACTCCTTTTATAATGATAGATGGAAAAATATCGAAGGAAGTATTCGAATCGAAAAATTCGCATGTTATTTTAGATTCCAGACTAACTCTATCTCTAAATACGATATATGTTATAAATAAAATCGCCAAACAAGTATCACTACTCGGAAGGATAAGAAGTTTTATCAGTTCAACATCCTGTAAAACTATATACGATGCCATCATTGTTCCTGATATAAATTATTGTAGCAGTATTTTGTTCTTGTCAAAAGAGGAAAATTTTAGAAAACTAATAGTTTTGCAAAACAAAGCCATGCGAATAATTTTAAGACGAAACAAATATTCCAAAGTTTAAAAAAATGATAAGGGATCTAAACATACTGTCTTTTAAACAAATTACATACTTATATGTAATAGTTTTTATCTTTAAATTGTTTAACTGCCAACAAAATTCTAAATTACTGAGAAAAATTAATAAACATCAACACAGACATAACCACTCTACAAGAAGAAGAAATGAAATAAGACTTCCCTTTCAAAAGAAAACTTTTTTTTTTTTAATATGAATACCGCACAAGAGTCCCAACTGCTCCCAACCATCTGGAGCCAGTGAGACTATGGCATTCCCAATTGGGGAATGTTGTGAGGCTGAAGTTATTGGTAGGGGAAGGAGAAGAGAAGAGGAAGGTGAGGTAAACCTGGCTATTCAGATCTGGTCACCAAACACGGCTAAAAGCCATATCAAGCAACGTTTCAATTCTGAATGGTGGTCTTTCACCAGGGCGATACTGAGAGTATCTTCCACTCTACTATATAGAGCCATGAAGACCTTCTAAGAAATACCCAACAATATAAAAGAAGGGCGAAATGTTTTTAAATTTAAGAAGGAAGCGATGAAATACGTAAAGTGCATTTTTTAAAGTTTGATTTGTAATTCTTTATTGTATATTGTGACATAAATTGTAAAAATGTTTGTTCATGTTAGAATACATATAACCAATGTACATTTGTTATAGGTATTAGGTTAGGTTAAATAAATAAATAAAAATAAATACACCTCGGCGGGTTCAATTCTGCTGCATACAGTCGACTTCCATTCTTTCTCCGCCTATTCCATACCTTACTGCAATTTTATATTAAAACTTCATCGTGAATTGCCTCGCCCTTTTGACGCCTTTACTGTAGCAAAATAAAGCCACTGAAACATCAAACCGAGACTCATCTATACGAACGAAATAATACTGAATTGGGTTAAATTAGGTTAGGAATTTAAATTACCTAACCATCAAATATCAAGAAAACTCTTATCGGCTTATTTAAATAAGATAATTGCATAAAGCGGATTTAATAGACACCAAATACTATACGACTGACTTTCATAGTGGTTCCAATTTCACATTGAAATTACATTTTTACAGTGGGTAGAAATATTCACAAAAATGTTCAAATTCCCTTAAATAATTTACATTGCGGATTACGGTTGGGATATTCTTGATATTAAATTTAGGGCCGCCTTTGCCTTGGCTACATTCATATTCCTCGGAAGCCCTAAACTGGAAAATATTACTTGAATTCGCCGAAAATTGCGGGCTTCGGGCGAACTAAATTATCCGTTAAAATTGCTTTGGAGTAAAAATTGATTTTTAATAAATGTGGCTCTGCGAATGTTGAAACCAGACCAATATCATCCGATGCATGGTTGGGTTGTATCGTGGAAAGCTTTAACTTTTGTTCATTTTGTCATAGGTTTAACATAATTACCAAAAAAAAAATTTTTCGATGTTTCATGAAAATATGCACTTAAATATGTTTTAAATATGTATTAGGTTTATATATGTATTTGATTTATATCCTAGTTATACCTACATAAGTCTAAATTGTAAGTCACTAGCTATAAGTGGTAGATTTAAGTCACTAGTTAAAAGTGTCAGTAGTTAATCGCCACATATAAGTCTTAGTTGTATGTCAATATTTATAGATGTAAATCTAACTTGTAAGCCAGTAGTAATAAACTTTAGCTGTAAGGTATTAGTTATACATCTAAGTGATATGTTATATAAATTATTCGTAAAACTCGGTTGGGGTGATTTTCCCACCAAAAACAGCGCTATAGAAGTAATTATTATAATTATTATGTTATAGGATCGTGTGGTATTTATTTGCAACATACTCGTTTGTATTAGGTTTGATGTTTCAAGTCAGATACATCTTGTATTGGTTTGATAAATATGAACATATTTGCAAGTTTGCTTGATTCTGATTAGATTTAGTAAAAACGTAGTTTTAGTTTATTTTAATAATATGCGGAGGAGAGGGAAGTTGGAGAGGGATTATTTATTAATTCGAAACAATGAAAATATTATTGTGCAATACACTGAGTACAATGTTTTGAACGCGAAAAATATGTGTTAAGTGAGGAAATATAATTACAAATATAATTAATATAATTATTATGTAGAAAGTGAGGAAATATAATTATAATCCTTTCCGGTACGTTTTTTTAAATGAAATTCAGCAAAAATTTGTAATCCGCATTTAAAAAAATAAATTAATATCTATATAATTTTGAAATTTTAAGGTAAGGTCAGTATAAAAAATAGATATATACTCGTATTATAGATTTTTTTCATAGTCCACCTCACTTGGAGATCCTGTGTTGAGGCGGACTAGGTTTTGAATAAAGGGGTTTAAGCGACTTCTATATTTCAACTTCAAGGTTTGAGTAGGGTATTTACAGTAACTTCTATGACGTTTTTTTTTAAAGAATACTACCAGTCAGTTCTTCTTCTGTTAAGGCGATGCAATGGGAAGTCTCCATTATGATATCTCTGTATTTTAATTTTAGTTTATATGTGTACATTCCTGAAGAAGGTTGAGTCCAACCGAAACCGGTCGAATGCAGAAATATGTATAAAAATAAAGTGGCTTAAAACAAAAACATTTTTTATTTAAATTATAATGTCAAGCCACAAAGTGATTGCTTCCTTCGATAAATTAAAGTTAGTGTTTATCAAAAAATGAAACTATGTCCTTTTAAATATTTTTAATTTTTCGTTTCCTCTAGCCATTTTAAAGAAAAGCGTATTTTTGGGGAAATTCAATATTTAAAAATATGTATTAAATTCATGTTTAATCATTAGATTGGATCATGATCTTGTGTGCGCTATTTATTGATTGTATAAACGTATATACATATTATACCAACGCATATTAATGTGTATTATTGCTCACGAACGTTCTTGTTTTAGTCACTGTTATTTGGGGGCTCTGGTTTATAAATTATCGTTATCACAATTTAAATAAGTATAATTGACTTGCTCAAATAAGCAGGGGTTAAATAGGAAGGGTAAGATGGGATCCAAACACTTACCCCTCATCCTTATTTCTCCACAAGCCTCTTCTTTGTCTGTCGATGCACTGAGCACATACATATTAATAATAGTTCAACAAAAAAAATACAGACGATATTCATCTGCGGCGGGATCACACAATACAAATAAAACGGCAGTTACAAAGACAATACGAATATTGCGGCGGGTTGCAGGTCCGAATGAATGCGTAGTGAACGAAATTAGAGCGGACAATGATGCGGGTAAAGTCGATGGACTACTTATGGATTACAATTGGGTAAGTTTATATTATGATGCATATTATTGCAAATCAACCATAAGGCTATCCAAGTTGTACCGTAACCGGCGCAACCATTATTTTTATCAATTATAAAAGTGGTACCGGTGATTTTTGCAATCGCGATGGGTAGCATTTGCAAGATAAATTATGCAGAAATAATTTTGACAGAAACAATATTTTCCGGTTTGATATTGCACTTGGCAAATATCGTTTTATGTTCGGTTAATATTGGTTGAGAAGAATTTGTTTTATTGATTCTATTGAATTCCTTCGATCACTGGAAAATTGTCCTGGATGTTATAAAAAGATTACAGTTTTATTACATTTCAAAGTCGATCGAAGAACGAGATTGCGTTTTGAAAAGCAACCAATTGGTTTGAAACGAAATTAGTTGATTTTGATTGAACTTTAAACTAGATTGTGCAATGAAGGAGATATTTCTATTTTGATAGCCGAATAAAGAGGGTTAGATGGCACTAAAGGAGTGATTTAAACTTTTCATAGCTTCAAATAAACATAAAATTTCCACTTAGTTGCAATTGCAATAGTTCAAGCATTTTGATACTATTTTTAGGGCCCCTTTAATGCCAATCGGCAGGATTAAATCATTTGTTTATTCGTAAAGATGTATCATTAAATTCAAAGTTTCCTGGAAACTCAACTGCTCGACGATTCTGCATCGACCGTAGACATTTTCAATATCTATTAATTGATAAACTAAAGTTTTTTTTATTTTTTATTATTATTTTTTTTTTATAAGCGGTAAGCCAACGTAGCTCAACGGTAGAGCATCTGACCGGCAATCAGAAGGGTGCAGGTTCGAGTCCTGTCGGCGACATTTATCTTTTCTCGGAAGGTTTTATTCAATTTGGATGAGTGTTTCAGGCTAGTAATTATTGTTTATAAAAATAATTGTTACCCTTTGCGCTATGCACAAAAATGTTGTCTTAAAAAAAACTTTAGTTTATCAATTAATAAATATTTGACAAGTCAAAACATTTTTCACCAATAAAATGTAGACATAATTTGTCTCGATGCCATCTATTGAGGGATTTAGCCGTTACAAGCCTTTCTCATACTAATAAAGTTGGTTGTTTACAGGTGAAATATAATAAAAACAGTAATTATTGAATGAAACACTAGTATATATTGATTAACTTGGCGGGTTTGCGATAAGCCGACGTAGCTCAACGGTAGAGCATCTGACCGGAATCAGAAGGGTGCAGGTTCGAGTCCTGTCGGCGACATTTATCTTTTCTCGGAAGGTTTTTTCAATTTGGATGAGTGTTTCAGGCTAATAATTATTTTTTATAAAAATAATTTTCAATATCAGTTGATTATCTCAACTGAATTTATATTACATTATTTGTGCTCTTTGGGAAAAGATCTTAACTGGATTAAAAAGCCAAAACAAGGAAAGGGAAAAGGACAAACGTTTGGTTATGAACAGTTTACTAAAGTTGCTTTTTGTACTTCTGAATAAAATATATTTAATATGTTATCAACTATTTGCTGTCGTCGGCATCAAAAGCTTTCTGAAATGTTGTTGGTAAATAATGTGTGCTTCAAATAAATAATAATAATAATTATTATTAATTTTTTAAACTTATTTAAGTTTATATACCTAATTGTAATATTAATCATTGAAGAACATAATATTAACATATCCCAAATGAAACACGAATCCGACTTACAGACAATTTTGCGACTACCTTTTGACTTTTCACTTCTTGCATGTTTGATACAGATTATCTTATTCATCATTGTTTAAATCATTAATAAACATATGTTTATTTACTTGTACCATACCATTCCAAAAAAAAAATCTCTTTCGAGGCAAACCATTCGACGAGCCATTTTTCGACTTTTTCAAGTGTCCCACCGATGCGAAAAGGTGATAGTCTGACGGGGCAAGGTCTGGAGAGTACGGCGGGTGCGATAATATTTCCCAATTCAATGCTTTGAGAGTATTCTTCGATACTTTATCTGTATGAGGCGGTTTGGCGGTTTTTTCGATTTGTCTCTAGTTCATTTGGTGTGGTACCCATTTTCCATACTTTTGGATCTTTTCCATGGCTTTAAACGTTGGAAAATTGCTCCTCGGGTCACATAAAGTGTTTGGGCCAATTGTTGTTGCGATTGGGTTGGGTCTTCATCCAACAATTCCTCGTCTTCGAACTTTTTCGTTGCACCAGGATGTTCATTGTCTGTTAAATCGAAATCTCCACTTTTAAATTGACGAAACCATGTCTCACATGTTCTAATCACTGGAGCATGTTCACCATAAGTTTATACCAGCAACCGATGAGTTTCAACTGCTTTTTTCTTTTGATGAAATAAGAAAAGCAACGAATGCGATTTACATGGAACGAAACTCGACATATTCACTGAGGTAACCAACTATGACACTATTATTTTGGCAGAATGTAACTTGTATATTTTTGAAGGTAGAAAAATATAGAAAAATATGACATAGATGCCAAATCATAGAAATGTATACATATCTCTAGCGACATCTATGAGTAAAACCGGCAAACTTCAACTAACACCCTTGGTATGTTATTCCTAATACTTATCTATCTGAGTATATTTTTTTTACCATTTCTCATTTATTTTACTATATCTTAATCTCTGTAACATATTACTGAAAAACTGTTTTATAAAGACTAAGAAAAATAAATAAACAATTTATGTTTAATTAATAACAAATTACTTTGTTTAAAACCACTGTATTTATTATATAAATATCTACATGTTTCAAAAGGAAAGCTCTGCTCGTCAGGATAAACAATATACTTACTAAAAATAATAACAAAAAATTAGTATAGACAAATAATAATAAAAGAGAACAAATTAAACAGAAACATAAATTTAAAATATGTGATGGAAGTAGGTAAGTAATTAAATAAATATGTAAAAATAATAAAATATATATATATATATATATATATTATATAACATTTAATAAATAAAAACGTATTACAAGTTTTTAAAATAAATTGTTTTTGCTATTAACATAAATAAATAGAGAAAATAATAAGGCGTAAAAAAACAATAATAACAGTTATTATTATTAAAATTTATATTTATGATATTAATTATTTTTAAATAAATTTTAGATATCACTCTTTTAAAATACATATATATTATAATAACAATAATAATTGGATTACTTGTATAGCGCCGTTTTTGTGAAAAATCACCTCAAGGGCGCTGTTATATATATTAGTTAAATTTAATTGAAAAAACACTTTTTCAAATTTCTAAAATTTTAATTCATCTAATTGTAAATCAGTTGTATTTGTATGTAAAAATTTTAAACCTTTATTTATGTCAACTGAATGATTTGTTTCCAAAATATGGTTGCCAAATTGACGAGACTTGACATGTACTTTGATATTTACATATTAAATACCGAGGTTTTGTTATTAACAACGCAATTTGTTATTAATTTAATAAGTATGGCTCCACAAAGTTATTTTACACCTTTTGACGAAAATATTATTATATTAAATTACTTAAACTGGAGAACACGTGTAGCAAATATTGGTGGGAGTGGATTATTAATGTAATTAATAAATGGAAATCACGAAGGAAGAAAAGGAGTGTACGGAGAATATATGACGCGCATGTGAATGGAAGAAGGAGCCGGGGACGCCCGAGAAAGACATGGCATGATCGAGTGAATAGAAAAATTGAGTCGGGCCATGTCAGAAGTCAGGATAACAGAAGAAAAAGTATGAGATGATGTATGGGAAGATCGAGTTATTTGGCACTCCGACCTCTCTGCCTATGGTGTGTTGGTTAGTTAGTTAGAGGTCACGACGTTCGAATGCTGTGATAATAAGGAACTCCAGTGAAAAATATTATGACTTTAAAAATATGTATTCATATAGATCAGCAAACGTCAATTCTGAGTATATAACTTTTATTCCATCTGATTATACCTAGAATTTAAAAATCATTATTTAAAAGCGAATTAATAATCATGTCATCAAAACACCTTGTTGTATTGGTACCATTGTATTTGAAACATATGACGTCACGTGTGTATTCCGTTTTTGTACATTTTTATTTTTCGATTTTGTTCTGTATTTAAAATGTGTGTTTTTTTTAGCTTTGATGAAATTTAATCTTTGGTTGACTTTAAGCTCTGTAATTGTTGATAAATATATAAAAAAAACTATTATTAATAATGTAAATTAAAGTATTCATGAGCACGCCAATTGTCAATACGGATATTTTGATAACGTTAATGCTCAATACTATTATTATTCTTTGAGTTAATGTTTCTAAAAAGATACATAATATTATTTATTGTGTTTGGTTATGATTTACTATAAATAGAATGTAAAATTATGTACGGCAAAGTTCATCCTTATGTTGACATTTGACATTCTAACCTCAAAACTAAACGGCCATAGATTTGAAGCGTTTTGGCGGCCTTCGTAAAATTTTAACTTTTAAAATTATTTTAACCATGAAAATTAAGTTTAGAAAAAAATAAATAAATATAATTGTATTTAAGGTTGAACGTCATTATTTATAAAAAAAAATTAAATTGGACTGGAGTTCTCTATTAAATTGAGTGGACTAAACAAAAATGACTTTACAGTTGTTGAAAAGAGAATTGGTAAATAAAAAAGATTTAATGTCATGTACTAAATGATTTTTGTCAGGCTTTAAGAAAGAGAGTTATCATTTAATATGTCAAAAATCATGGACTCCACCAAACCCTTGTTTAGGCTTCATTTATTTATATATAACTATATATTTTGCAGTAACGTTTTACATAATGTGTTTTTTTTTTAAGTACAATAAGTTTTTTTGTAGGAAAAACGTCGCGTAATGTCCGGGTAAAAGAAGACAAAATGTAACAATTATAGTGGGTTTTCGGAATCTCAATTATAGTGGGTTTTCGGAATTTGCTAAACACCTCTTTTAAACAGATCATGCATAACACGTGTGTATCTTAGTTCACAATTTGATAGCATACTACCCTTAAGAAGCTAAGGTAGTAGGAAACCCGGTCGGCAAAAGTATATAACAAATAAAAGTGATGTAAACAAAGTTATTCTTTTATTTTTAAATTATAATAAAGGTGCTTTGTATGGTGTTTTATAATGTGGAGTGTAAGGTAGGTTTGAAGAGGTGATACTGTGAATGGAGTGCTATGTGTCGTGACCACCTCACTAGAAGAACCTGTGTTAAAGTATTCACATGGATGTGTTAAATGTGGTACAAGTATTGATATGTATTGATTAGTTTTGTTTTAATGTGTTAGTTTTGATATATAAATGTAAATTACATATAGAATTTGAAGAGAAACACATTTTCTGTTTTGTTTTGGTTACAGTAGGCAAATTCTTTAAAAAATAATAAACATAGATACTTTCGACTAAGTTTGATAATATTAAAGCATATTATACGGAAAAAGTGAGAAGGGACTATCATAGAAGCATAGTATTCTATGTATTGGGTTATGTTTGGTTTGGCTTTTTCGTGTTTTAAATAACATGAATACTTTGTTTTTTAATCCAGGCATATTTTTTGAGATTAATTGTAGATATTATATTTACATGTATCGAAGAAAGCAATCAGTATGTGGCTTGACATTATAATTTAAATGAAAGATTTATTTTTATTTTAAACCACTTTATTTTATTTATATCAATGCATTATCAACCGGTTTTGGTTGAATTCAACCTTCATCGAGAATATATACATATAAACTCTATATTTTTTATGTGTTTATATTTGTACATTTCTGATGAAGGTTGAGTTCAACCGAAACCGATCGATAATGCATTAATATAAATAAAATAAAATAAGGATGTTTAAAACAAAAAAATTCTTTCATTTAATTTATGGTATTTTCAGTTAGTGCATGCTGTGGCTTGAACATTCTCCCAAATGTATACTTTTGTACTATTTTTGTCATTGCTTCATTAATGAATTCTGGTATGTGCTATTATTTTTCTGTAGCACTTGTTTATTTCATTTCGTGTAATTGGTCAATAGTCCATCAAGAAAAAAGTATGTCCGTTAACGCCCGATCGAGAAGAGAATTATTTGACCGTGTTTGAAGGAATATTTGTACAGCAAGTATTTGTTACCTGCAGCTCGGGAAAACTCTGTCGCACTATGAGCGTCCAGAGGTTGTAGAGCACGCAGCCGGTGAGCACCCACAGCCAATAAAAGAAGAAGTTCTCGTCGGGGTTGACGACGCTGCGCGGAGGCCTGGGCGCCCGGCGGCGGCGACGCGGGTGCCCGCTCCCGCTGCCGTTGGGCCCGTTGCCGCCGCCCTCGGAGCCCGTGTCTTCTACCTGCAAAATTAGGATTTTAGTTCGTTTGGTCGTAATGTCTGAGGAATCCAAAAATATATTTATTATTAGTAGTTCAGAATGCTCACATCTAACTTCCAATACATTATTTAATAAATAAAGCGAACAATTTAACCACTAATTTATATTTTTAAATTAATAATTATAATAATGTTTTATTATCTTCTTTTTTTAATATGAAGATTTCATTTACAAAATATTAAATTAAATTATATTAAATTGATCTGCTTGATGAAAAAAAAAATAATAATTGTTATGTGAAATGTTTTAACCGGGAGAGGTACGTCGGAGAGTTATTATTTATTGATTCAAAATAATGATAGTATTATTATTTTGAATTAATAAACAATGACTCTCCGACGTCCCTCTCCCCCTTAAATGCAGTTGAGTGGTTTCGATGTTAGTCTGTATTTGGTGTCAACACATTAGTTACGGCGATGTTTGTTAAAAATCTGTCACTTGCGACGGGCGGGATTAGATCGCAGTCCCCCTACCGGGTGTATGTCAGCAAACTTCAACTTCGAGCTCGTATCAATAAAAAAAAACTTTTATCAAATTATTTATAAAAAAAATATTCGTCCACAAATCACAACAGTAAAAAAAATGTCAAATACACTTGATATAATATTATGTAATAACAACACAGTTTAACAAGTGCTGAAATCGCAACAGCTGCGAATAAAAAATGATATTAGGGCTTGAGTCTATTGCGTCATAAGTATCAGCTAATGACTAAAGAAAAAGTCAGTGATCTTCGTATTTTATTTCATTTTTTGACAAAAAAAAATACCGTCTATCGTCGTTTAAAATTAATTTCCAATTCTTCCTTGAAAATAATGATGACTTTTACCAATGTTTTGAGCCAGTGAAGAGTCCATAATGATGTATGTATTGTAGTGACACTTATCCGCTACACCGCAAAACCAATATTACAGAAGAAATTACAAGTTTAAAACGTGTTTTTTTTTGTATTTGAAGTTGAAGGTCACTGAAATGCACAAAAATGTGCACACCGCCGCAACACAAGGTTTCTGAAACGCACAAATAATTTCTCGCTATGTAACTAAGTATCGGGTGTTTTATTTGATTTTTAATTCTTTTGTGGGTGTTGTGATTTTTAAAGGATACTGGGATTTAGTTGTAGAGTTTAGTACCATAGTATAAGAAGTTTTTTATCCAAATGTTGTGTTTGTGGTTCCTTGTTGAATGTTAATTATTACCAACCGGTTTCGCTTATATCAAGCTTCATCAATGTTAATCTTAAAACTAAACACAAATACATGGATTGACCATACATACGTAGTTGGAATATACAAAAAGAATAAACAAAAATTAAAAATAAATTATGAGACAATGTGACAGAGATATGTGCATGTAACAGAAAGGGAAAACATATAAAAAACTTAAGAGACATAACGTCAAGGGAAGGTTTAAGAATAATTTTATTTTTGTTATTTGTACATTTATGTTTACAAAATAACTAATTATACCTCTTATACTATTACACTTAAATAATGGTAATTTAAAAAACTAATATTTTTTTCTTGCTTACCTCAATGTGCTTCGTACAATCTATTTAAATCATTGAAGAAGATAATATGAACACATCCCAAATGAACCACGAAACCGAAAAAAACAACAGAAATTAAAAACATTTCAATCGCATCTGGGACTCAAACCCAGGACCTCTACCTATCCGGGGTAACCGCTTAACCAACTTAGCTAATGAGACCAGTTCAATTTACGCCATTTACACCGATATCATACTTCATGTTTCAAGATTTGTTAATATTCTCCTCCATTTTTATAAATCCCATATTATTGGCTGCTATCCTTATGATGATTGCAAATTTTCATCCCGAACTCAATTGCAATCTGGATAGAGTCTCGGATATACCTACTCGATTTTTATTTATGTGGGACATCTATTGACTTATTTTACAAGTCTGGAAAGAAATATTCAATTTTTCGTGGTTCATTTGGGATGTGTTAATATTATCTTCTTCAATGATTAAAATATTTCAATGAGGTTTACAAACTTCAATAAGTTATAAAAAATAAATTGAATCTATTTAAAATTTATTAATTGGTGCAATTTTGATTGGGTCCGTCAGAGCATTATAGCATTTCATCCCTTTATAAAATATACTATTTTGCGTATTGGCTTTGTTCTTTTTCGGTAGTCTAATATCCTCACACGTTCTTGTGTTATGTCTGTGAATATCCATGTTGTAAATATTTTTTTTGGAGAAATATATTGGTAACAAGTTGTTTCTGATTTTATCTATAAAAATCAATACGTTCAATGTCAGGATTTGTTTTACTGTTAGCCAATTTAATTCCTATAATACTTTATAAATCGAAGAACACTCAAAACGTGACTAACTTTTCCAGTTGTCAAAAACAAACCACTAATCCAAAATGGCTGATAATACTAACATATGATAAACATATGTATACCAACATAAAAAAAATCGATAATCGAATGTACACAGCCCGCGAAAAGTCAAAATTCACCTTTTCTTTTGAAAACACCTCGTATATTCAGAATGTTTATTGAAATTAGGTTTTGTATCTAATATAACTCCTACGTATTCCTTATCATTTACATTTTCAATAATTTGACAACCAATTTTTATTTTGCTTTCGCTGCATGGCTGCTTATATCCAATTATCGTATATTTTCTCTTTTTTGTATTCAATTTTAGTTAATTTTTATTTTTAACCATTTTTTATTATTTTTACATTTTCTAGTTCACTATTCAAAATATTGACTATTTCCTCATAATTATCTCCAATTATATATATGAGTATATCATCAGCAAATAATCGTACTTTGCAATTTGAAAATAATTTTTCATGTCATTAATATAAATGTTTTTTTCCGTCGACGTCAGCATAAATGGTGTAATTTGTTTGGTTTCTCAGATTTTTTTGTTTTATTTATATACGTTACCTTTTTTTGCGTTTTGTTAAAAAATTAAACTCATTTTGAGTTTCCATTTTCCTTTCTATATTTTCAAATGTGTATTTTTCAGTTAATCCGATAATTTTGACTGATTTTGATATTATATTTTTCTTCCAGTTTGGCAATCACCTAATCATGAATTTTATTGATGTTGGTGGAATTCCATTAAAACCCCTCCATCCTTAAAATTTCTCATTCCAGTAACTCCAAAGTTTACTGGATCAAAATTTGTTTTTATCTCATTTTTTGTTTTAGTATTTTCTTGATCCTTTTATTTTGGTTTAATAATCAGAGTCGCTCGTGTTTTTTTTACTTTCTCCGCATAACTTTCTGGCACTATTATTTTTTTAATCTCTTTTTTAATTTCTTCATTTTTCTTATCCATGTTTATAAAAAGCTATTTATTTTACACCTACATTTCCTTTTTTACTTCATCAAAACTTGGGTATTTTTTGTTTTTGTTAATGCCGTAGTGTTTTTAGTTCACCCTTCATTTCATTATTTTGAGCCACCAAATGGGCCATACTTTCGAATAATTCCACCATTCCTTCGATTATTTTTTTCTTTGTGGCTTATGATTTTTTTTTCCTTTACCTTCTGAGAGTGTTGTCTTGAATTTGTCGGGACATTATTCACTATCATTGTATATGTTTCTTTTTCCTCATCTATATTTTTGTCTGAATCAGGCGAAAATAAGTCATTCTCATGTTAATTTGGGGATCTTGGAGTTACACATAATGTTGTGAACGGGTCCGAATTTTTTTATTTTAGAGGGTTTTATTGCCTTCTCCATATTCCCAGATTATTCAAAATTACTTTGTATTTTATATACCTATTGCCACCTATTATTCAATAGCTATATATATATATATTAAATGTGTGTACTTATTGTAATCTGTTGTCTAGTAGCATAAAGCATTTATTCGTTTTCGACAAATGTACATATACGAGAACACACAACTTTGACAACTGGAAAAGTAAGTCACGTTTTCGTGTGTTCTTCGATTTTTTACTTTTGAAAAAAATGGATCAAAGAATATGTATTAAATTTTGCGTTAAAAATGGAATAAAGTGCTTCAACGCACTTAAAATGTTTACTGTGGCATTTGGCGAGTCTACTTTGTCTCAAAAAAGTGTTTATAAGTGGTACAAGCGCTTTACAGAAGGCCGAGAAGATGTTAATGACGATGAGCGTCCTGGAGTTGCAACCACGTCAACAAGCGAGGAAAACATCGAAACAGTGAAGAAAATGGTGTCGGAAAATCGTCGAATCACTATTAGGAAAGTTGCAGAGGATGCTGGCACATCAATCGGCTCATGCCATTCAATTTTCTCGGATGTTTTGGGCATGAAACGTGTGGCAGCGAAGTTTATTCCGAAATTGTTAAATTTTGAGCAAAAGCAACGTCGCATTAGTATCGCTCAGGAGTTGTTGAATGACGACAACGACGATCCAGATTTGCTCAAAAGGGTCATAACTGGTGATAAAACTTGGATATATGGTTATGACGTCGAAACCAAGGCCCGATCATCCCAATGAAAGCGGCCAGAAGAGCCAAGACCGAAAAAAGCACGCCAAGTTCGATCAACTGTGAAGGTTTTGCTCACTGTTTTCTTCGATTACAATGGCCTGGTGCATCATGAGTTCTTACCAACAGGTTGTACGGTTAATAAGGAATACTACAAGGAAGTTATGCAACGTTTGCGTAAATCAATACGACTCAAGCGATCAAAATTGTGGAAAAACGAATCATGGATTTTGCATCACGATAATGCACCAGCTCACACATCAATGCTTGTTCGTGATTATTTGGCCAAAAACAACACCGTAATCATGCCTCAACCACCGTATTTACCAGATTTGGCTCC